>VXBP01009872.1:659897-874676 GCA_013400115.1 Rhinopomastus cyanomelas | reverse complement strand
TAAACTGCTCCTACTCCCCCCCTCAACCCGCGCTCCCGCGGCCCGGAGCCGCCGCGGCGGGACACACCCCCACGAGGTATCAACTTGTCCGCCGTGGCAAAAGTTCAGGCTCGCTGCGCTCCCATTGGCTGGGCGCCCCGTGACGCGCGGCCGTGCGCGGCGCTCATTGGTTAAGACGCCGCGTTGGTACCGCCCACCAGCACCCCCCACCGACACACACCCCGCCCCTGCGCGGCGGGTCCGTGAATGAAAGACATTCCGCGGGCGCCGGCGGTCGCGCCACGCTGGGTCCTAGCGCCCGCCCGCCCGCCCGCCCGCAGCCGCGGGGGGAGCCCCAGCGCGGCCACGCGGGGTTTGGGGAACCCGTGTGTGGGCGGTGCGGGGCCGCGTCCCGCCCCACGCTCATGAGTGCGAATGGCGGTGGAGAGAGGAGGGTGCGGGTGGGGATAACCTCCCCCCCATCCCCTCCGAAATTAAAATGAAATTTAAAACCCTAAAATGGTGATTTCGGGGGGGGAGCTCGTGGGTAGAGGCTTCGTGTGAACCCGCTGCTTACGAACTGAAGGTAACCGGAGCTGGAGGATCAGCCCCACAACCCACTAGGGAACTTTGCTAGCGAGGAAAAATGACATCCTGGTGATTTATTACTCCCCCTCCCCCCCTAAAAATATCCCCAAAGCAATAAAAATACTTCACCCCACAAATCGCTGACAACCTGCCTTTGGGCAGCTCCGGCCATCGCTGGTGGCTGGTGTCCACCTGTCCCTGAACCTGCGCCAACAGGAGCATCGTTGAAACCCACCCGGTTACCTCCACACGAGGGGTTTTGGGGCACCAGTCATTCGCCTGCATCAGGTCCCCAAATACCCCCTTTTACAAGGGACACCAGGAGTCACCAAGGTTTGCACGGGCACAGCCAGAACCTGTCAAAGGGTCTTTTCACTGTGGGCTCACTTCTGCTTCTACAGGGCATGGGGCAAAGCTCCTTTTCCCCTGCCCTTTGTGGGGGGCTTGTGAAGCCCCTAAGTCCTCTGAGGGGCCTGCTGCCTCTGCCATGGGGTTTCCTAACTGCTGTGGATGGTCCCTCGTAGTGCTGTCATCCTCCTCCGATCGCCTCCCTCCCTATGGAGGGAGTGAAAACAGATGATGTTATTTGGGATCTGACTCACGTCGCGTGGAAATGTGGTCCCACGCTGCACCCCGGAGCCCTGGGAGCGGAGCAGCGGCGTTTTACACCTCTGTCGGGGTTTGGTGCTGTTGACACAGCTCAGCCAACATCCCGCTGTGGTAGGAAAGTGCTCTCAGCCTTAGAGAATAAAGTGAAAAGGGATGGGAAGGCTGCAAAAACACTTCAGAAATGGGGGGTTTTCAGGATCATGGCCGCAGGCTGCTCCAGCGACGCCCCAGCGCTTGTTTGAAACCATCAGCTTGTCCTGCGTGACCCTGAGATTCACCTCCCTAAACGCAGCCGGTGCTTTTCTCGCCAACGTTGTGCTTACAGACCGCCATCCACAGCCCGACCCGTCGGGGCTGGATTGACATTAACATCGAAATCCACAGAAACCCTAAGTGCAGCCCAGTCCGGCCTGGGGACGGGTTATTATCCCAGCGCGAGCCGCTCCGACGCTGTATAATCACGGTGTGTGCAGCACGGCACCGGGGAACAATGGGCCTTTCATGGAGCCGGGGCGGCCGAGCATCGCGGCGGGCACAGGTATGCGATGGAGAAGCCCCGGCTGCACCCCGAGTGCCATCCGCTGCAGCTCCCGCAACAAGACCCCATTGTTCCCCGCTGCGGCGCGGGCAAGGGAGACAGAGCGCTCGATTGTACCTGTCGTAACGCACAGATAATTTATAGTAATGCTGGTTATTAAGGGATTTCGAGTCATTAACAGCGGTGCGCTCCCGCGCTGCCTTTTGTTGCCCCGCGTCTCCCTCACCTCTGTCGGAATGAAATAGCCCCTCTGCTGGGAGATGCTCTGGAACTCATCCTACAGGGCTTGGCACGGGAGCCTTGGAAAGGCTGCCGGCCCTATCTGACCAGGATCTCCCAGGTACTACCGAAAGCCAAACCCTCATGGGCCCAGCAGGACCGTGGGTGGCCGGCAGGGAACCGGTACCAACCTCATCCCAAAGCCTACGGGTGGGGGGTGATGGAGGAGAAGGTCCAGTGTGGCCGCTGGGTCCAGCAGAGGCACCCGCAGAGCCCAAAGCTGCGGGCAGAGGCTGGTGAGCTCGGGGCTGCACTGCACTCGGGGTTTTCTGTAAGGAAAGAGAATCATCTCATTAATTTCTGCTTTTTAAAAGGAAAAACCTGAAGTATTTTGTATTTTTCCAGTTCAGGAAAAGGCTGCAGAGGTGAAACCAGCCATCACTTCCACCCATGTAGTTACATTGATCTTTAAATCAAGTTTTAACAGCTTGATCTGTAAAGAATTGTAACGGGGTTCAGATGGGGACTTGATGCCAGCTGAGGGGGGACACCCACAGCAAACCCCTCCTGCGCCGCCCGGCACAGAGCGTTTGAGCCAGGACAGAGGAACCACGGACACGACCTCTGCGCCGGAGCGAGAGGCTCTGCCAAAATGCCTCATAAAATCAGGCTGGTTTTGCTGGAAGCTGCTTTTGGAAGGAGAAAGAAGAGCCTGGGCACCAGCAGAACGTCCCGTTTCCTTTGTCTTCAAGGGCACGGCCGTGATTTTGCAGCTCGGGCTGACTCCTGCGACTGTGACGCGCTGTGATGGGACTCTGGGCTGTCTTCGACGTGGGAAGAGCTGCAGTCAGAAGGAGGCCTTTTAGTAAGCCCTAAGGTTTTTCATAATATTATTAAAATAATAGTAATAACGACTTTTAAAAGTCAGAAGGATTTTCCTTGATGGAGAGTTTCAGAACCGCTGCTCCCAGCCCTCGGTGTCTCCAGACCCTTTGTGCAGAGGATGTGACCTCATCTCACACCTCGGTCCCGTGTCCCCCCAGCAAAGTCCATTCCAGCTCCTCCAGCTCCAGCTGGAGCTGCCCTCCGGGCCAGGAGTGAGGGCACCAGCGAGGGGAACACCCGGCTCGTTTCACAGCCCTGGGATGTGCTGCCTTCACGCGCTCCCCGGGCGGCAATAAGCGCAGATGGCTCCGCGATAGCCCCAGGTCAGTGGTTTGTGCTGAACTGTCTGAGCGCCCAAACCCGGCTGAGCTCAGCGCAGCGCAGTTGCCTGCGGGAAGCAGAGCTCATGTCCCACTGCCCTGGTGCCCCACAAGTGGGTCTCACGTCCCACAGAGACCTGCACTCACACGGCAGCAGCACACCCAGACCCCAACCCAAACCTGCTTGCAGCAACCCCGAGGTGCTGCAGCCCCTCTGCTCTGGGCACAGGCTGAGAGCTGGGGTTGTTCAGCCTGAAGAGAAGACTCTGGGGGGACCTTCTGGTGACCTGCCAACCCCTGAAAGAGGCTGTTGGTGGGCTGGGGAAGGCTGTTCCCAAGAGCAGGGAACAACAGGATGAGGGGTCGTGGTTTGAAGCTGGAAAAGGGCAGTGAGGCTGCACAGGAGGAGAAAGTTGTTGAATCTGAGGGTGGGGGATCCCTGGCACAGGCTGCCCAGAAAGGGGGTGGAGGCCCCATCCCTGCAGCCGTTCAAGGTCAGGCTGGCTGGGACTTTGGGCAAGCTGGGCTGGGTGTCAGGGGGTTGGACTGGGTGCCCTTCGGAGGGCCCTTCCAACCCAATGCTGTCTGTGCATCTCTGCACCAGGAGGTGCCCAAGCCAACACTTCTCTATTCCAGCCCTGTGTCACCACTGGGAGGGTTTTGCAGCAGCAAAGTCTGAGCTGGAAGCTTTTCTCTCAGTGGGGTGGCAGCTTTGCCACCCAGCAACCCCATCCCAAGCCCCACCGGGTCCGGCAGCGCCGTGGCAGGTGCTGCATTTGCTGCCTGGGTCCTGCCTGACCCGTGGGGCTCCGGGGGGGGGACCAGGACCACGGCAGCCAAACTGCTGAGGGACCAGCTCACATTCAACATCCTCCAGCGTTCATCAGGCTCAAGAGGGGATGGGGCAAGTGCAAAAGGGCCCAAGTTTGCCCAGTGCAGCATTTCCCCAGCCCTGAAATTAATGTTAATGGGTTAATGGAAACTCTCGAGGCAGGAGCTGCCGAGCTTCCAGGCTCCTCAAGGCCCTTCCCACGAGTATCTGCTGTGGGTGGGGAGAAGCTGACTCACAGTTTCCAGGGCTGTAGTAACATTTCAACACCCCGGCGCTCCAGCCTTGGGGACCGATGGCAAAGAGCACGTTCCCAGCAGAGCGCTGGTGGGGAGGTTTGTTGACCAAGTGGGGGTTTCTGTGTCAGAAAGCGTCTGTTTGGCAAAAGCAATGCTTTTTTTTTCTGCTGGGTTTTATTGGTGATGTTTTGGTAGCAAACAACAAGTTTCCACAAAGAGCTGCTTGGAAAGGTCACCCCGGGCTCGAGCCTGGTTTCCAGACAAACCCACAGAGGGGAAAAAAATCATCTCCCGGGAGGGTGTCAGTGGTGGAGATGGGACCAGTCTGTGGTGGTCTGCACTTCAGGAGAGGCCCCTGTGCCGGGGCAGAGGCATGGACTAGAAACCTTGCCCACCTGGAGAGGACTCTGCCGGGACGTGGGCGCAGCCCTGGGTCTCCACCTGCACTCACTCCTCCCAAACCCACTCCTTTCCTTCCCGTTTCTCCCCATCCAAGGGCACTGGACTCAGAGCTACAGCTGCTGAGACCTGCCACTGGCTCAGGATGCTGGTGCCAGCCAAGGGAGCACCATGCTCCAGTTTAAACTGGGGCTTCCCAGTCACAGTTACAGGTTGGTTCTGTTGGATGCTCAGGGAAACGGAGCCCACAGGTCCAGTTTGGCCCCTGACATCAACATCTAGGAGAGGCCAGACAGCCCATGGGGACAGGACTGTCCTCTGAGGAGGTTCCCCAGCTGCTGTGCCCCAACAATGGCTCCGACCCTGCTCTCCTGGCCAGGGTGCCCACAGGCAGAAGCTCCCAAACTGCTCTATGCACCCAGAAGATGGAGGGGCTGAGGCCACTGCTCCTCTGAATACGGGTGTCTGAGGATTTCCTGGGGTTGGAGAGGAAATTTCCAGTTCCTCAGAGCAACAGGATTTTGTGGCCCTACCTTTGCTTTACAGATTCACCAGACAGCTGCAGGACAGGGAGCTCCTGACCACAGCGCGATACAGGAACGAAGGACAGGCATCGTCACCCCTCTGTGCTGTGGGATGCAGCTGGTGACCTGGGGGGGCAGATTCACCTGCCAACAAACCTTTCAGTGTCCTTCCTTGTGCCACTGGCCATGGTTTTCTGTGTCAGTTTGAACTGATGATCTAATAAAAAGAAGGATGTGAATGGGGAAGAGGAAGACCTGGACTCCTGAGCCTTGATGTAGTGTTTTATCCCGGAGGACATCCTACCTCATGGCTGACCACGAGTGACCACCCTCCAGTCGACCTGGCAGCGGTATGAGCACAGCGACGAGCTCCCAGGGCTCAGGGGAGAAGGAACCAGTTCAAGATGGAGAAGTGGATGGGGAGGAGAAATCACGCTCCAGCCAGTGCAGGGATGGTGCAGCCTGTAGGTCTCCAGCGGGAGAGAGATGGACGCGCCAAGGCCAGCCATGTGCCTGCCTGCCGGCAGCGTGGCGATCGCTGGGCTCAGAGCAACTCGGAGCATCCCTCCATCTGCCCCTCTCCAGCCTCGCCCAGACGGTCTGCAAACACAAACCTGGAGGGGGGCCGGGAAGGCAGGATTTAAAGACGGGATTCTTCCGCGTGGAGCTGCTCCAGGGAGCGGAGGGAGCGCTCGTGTCTGCCCAGAATGGGTTTGGACTGGCGTTTGGCGTGGCCAGCGGTGCTCTCCCAGGAGCAGGAGCAGGAGGGCTGGCCGAGGAGGAAGCCTAGGGTGAAGGAGGCATCAAAGCCCATCGGAGAAAGGTCAGATATAAATGGCAACCTGTCCGTTTGTGCAACGCTCTGCTCTTCTATTTACGATGGGACTTTCTGGGAAGAGCTGGTCAGAGCCAACTAGGGCAGCCTTGTGTAAAGATAATTTCTCTCCCTTAGAAAACACAAAGACAGACAGACTGGGCTGCTGGCTTCTCTCCCTTCCCAAGATCTGCTGCCCTGGGCAATTTGCTCTGTTGCAGCAGCTCTCTGCTGAAGTGACTGGCGTCTGGGCCGCTTCAGAGCAGACGCCAGTCACTCCAGTAAAGAGCTGCTGCCACATCTTTGGTAAATATTTTGTGCAGGGGTGCAGGAGCTTCTTAAAGAGCAGCACTGTTATTTCGTAGGCATCTCCAATAATAACTCGGAGAGCAGCGGCCACAAGACATTAAGCAAAAGCTGCTGCCACTGACCAAACTGTGGAGAAGCAGGAACACAAGTGGGAAGAGAATAGAAATAGGGACTGAGTCACTGGCTGGGGAGGCTGGATGCAGGAGGGCAAGCAAAGTAAGAATAAGGCAGGCTGCCTTCAAACGCTGGGCCAGGGACCAGCATCCTGTGTGACTTGGTCTAGGGGATCCTGCTGTGGCAGGGGGATTGGGCTAGATGATCTTTCGAGGTCCCTTCCAGTCCCTCATGATTCTTCATGATTCACACTGGCCTGATGCTTCCTCACATTTCTTGCAGCCTCTGAATGGGGGGTATGAAAATCACGATGGGAACAAGAGAATAGTCTTTGGTTTGAGCCCAGACCAAAGGCAGCCAGAGGCAGTTGTTGCTCAAGTACCCAAAGGACAGCTCTTTTTGTGTTGAAACTGTGTTTTGAGCATCTCTGCGGGCAGGCAGCGGCTGCGGGATCTCCCGGCTTTGCTCAGGCACAAGCAGCAGGGAATAGGAAGCGGGACTGGGGAGCTGACCCCAAAGTCGCTGGTGCTGCCGGGCGTCAGCCCCAAACACACACCAGGAGACACGAGTTTACGGTCTGACCCAGCAGAAGCACAGCTGCTTCGCAGCCACCCCGCACATGCAGCAGGAGATAGTGGCTGGAAGCCCGTTTGGTCTCCAGGGCATCTTCTCAGTGCCATTGCCACGCCACGGAATGAGGAAACCCCTCTGAGGAGGCATCACATGGGGTCTGTCTTGCTGGACCTCAGACTGTGCAGAGAATCCATCTCTGTCCAGGAAACTGCTGGCTCCAGCGTCTCAGGCTGTTGTGAGAGGATCAGAATCAGCAGCTTCATCCCTCAGGCAAGCTGGGTGCCAGCAGCCACCAGCACGGACACACACGGGCACAGACTCTGCCTGGAAGAGACTCTGACTGAGCTGGCAGCTGTGGAGGTGCAGGTCAGCTCTGCAGAGCCCTGTCCAGCCCTTTGGAGCCAGGGCTGGGGTTTCCCACAGCCCAGCACGCGTTCGTGCCACTAGCCCTGGGCTGAGGGCTCAGGTGCTAGGTCTGTGGGGACCGAGTCCCAGCAATTCCTGTCCCACTTGTCATGGGACGAGTCCTTTTTCTTCATGGAGCTTCACCCAGCCCTGGGGACAGCGGCTGGTCTCCAGCACCCAAAGACAAGAGCAGGGGAACAAAGACAATTGGCTCTGTTGCATTAAATGCAAACAACCCTCTAAGCCCGGCCAGGGCATCGTTTTCCTGCAAGACCTGCCAACACCTCCGGGAGCCACCGCTAACCTCAGCTGCGCCGCTGCCCAGCCCTGCTCTGGGCCATCCCTCGGTGAGAACAACCGTCCAGCCCAGCACCCGCTGCCAAAGCCCGCGTCCCCCCGAACCCAGGATGCCCGAGCGCCGCCAGCCGCCCCAACACAGGCCATTCCTAGTATCATCACTGGCCAAACACCGCACGCCTCTCTCGGAGCCGTAAAGCAAGGGTGGCATTTTTATTAGCTGAGGTTTCCTCCTTCCCCCCCCTTCTCCTTCTCCTTCTCCTTCCCAGAGGGAATTGGTTGTTACTTACACTAAAGCGAGAAGCCAGCAGCCCGCAGCGCCGCCAGCACTCCCCGCATCGCTCTTGTCCTCGCTGGGATTGACAGGAACCTCGGTATCCAGCCCCAGCTGCTGCAGCCACACGCGCCCAGCGCTGAGGCCGGCGAGGCAGCTGTTAATTATTGCCACGACAGCCGTTCAGGTGCTTTCTGATGATACTGAAGAGGACACTTCCCGACTCTGGCAGCCCGAAGGATCCACGGACGTCGTTCTGTTAGAGCCGACTCTGTTCTTGCTGCTGCGACCGCTGTTGCGTTTTGGAGGCAGCTGGCCTGGGCCCTGGAAGAACAGAGAGATCACAGAGTCATTGGAAGGGACCTCGAAAGATCTTCTGCCTCAGCAGGATCCCCTGGACCGAGTCGCACAGGGATGTGATGCAGGGTGGCCTCAAGAAGGGCTGGGGGCTGCAGGGAGCTTGGCCACGTGTGTTAGTGGGGGCTCACACGGGGAATTTACCCAGCGCTGGTGGCCTTTGGGAGAGGTGTGAATCCATAGGATTCCCTAAGGGGACCTCTTAGAGCTCATGAACCCCCTAAAGCTGCTTTCAGCAGATCCTGGTGGGCTCTGTGTAGAATCATAGACTCACTGGGGCTGGAAGGGACCTCCAAAGGTCATCTAATCCATAGGAGGTTCCACATCAGTGTGAGAAGGACCTTGTTCCCAGGGAGGGTGGCAGAGCCCTGGCAGGGGCTGCCCAGGGGGGTTGTGGAGTCTCCTTCTCTGGAGACGTTTCAAACCCACCTGGCCTGTTCCTGTGTGACTGGACCTGGGGGATCCTCTCTGGCAGGGGGACTGGACTAGATGATCTTTCAAGGTCCCTTCCAATCCCTGATGTTTAGGGTTAGAACCTGCGACAGGCGCTCGGGTCGTTACCTCTTCCTTGTAACGACCGCTGGGATTATTCATGCTGAAGCCAGACGCACAAATGACCATCTGAGCACTCACAGCAGCACTTTTTAATTAAAAGATGTGCTGAGATAAAAAGCTTCAGAAAACAATTCTGAACAATTAAGAGGAGCATCAGAGGCCCCTGTCTCCCCAGTCCCAGCAGCTCAGGAGGCTCCCAGGGGCGGGAGAACCCAAGCAGGGATTTCCTCTGGAAGCTGAAGCCGTGGCCAGAGCTCTCTTTGCTCCAAAGAGTTAAGACTTCACTTGTCGGGCTGTTTTTGTTTCTATTCACATGTCAGTGCCTGTCATTTGTTTAGTCAATGGGACATGTCCAAGGGATGGAGACAGGCTGGGTTAGTGGCTCTGGCCCTGGGTCGCCAGGCCCTGCAAAGCCCTGAGGTCATTTCCAAAAGCCCCGCTAACAATGAGGGGGAAGCGGGGCGGGAGACCTGCAGGAAGCGGCGCGGAGATTGAAGACAGAGATAGTCCTTTGCAAAAGCACACTGGAGGAATGTTCCCCACGTTCTGTCAACAGAGTTTCTTCCTCGCTCCAGACTCGGCTATTTTAAGTCGGAGCCCACACCAAAAATGGAAATCCTTGCTCAATGGCTGTCGGCGCATCTTGGGCTTCTGGGGCTGCGGCCACGAGCCCTGCAGCTCCCAGCAGCCCCTCCTGCAGCAGCCCTGCACCTTTGCCTGGTTAAAGCACCGGGTGTCAAACCCACCGGGAGCCCAGCCTGCGCCAGCATCATCCCCACCGGTGTCCCCAGCGTCGCTCTGGACCGTGTCCTGGTGTCCTGGCCCACAGCTCAGGCTCAGTCCACCTTCCCAGGACGTTCTCCTGCTTGAAGGAAGGGAATGGAAAGGGAGGGGTGACACATGGCCACAAAGGTGCCTCCTTTGCTGTTGAAGCACAACAGCACGGGCCGCTCCGGCTTCACATAGGAGGTGCCTCTGGGTCTCCTGGACAGGATGATTTTTCGAGGTCCCTTCCAATCCCTGATGCTCTGTGATTCTCTGGCTCACGTGGGGCAAAGGTTGCAGGTAGGGAAGGGATGGGAAAGGCAGCTGCCAAGTGCATCTGGGCTGCTTTGCAGAGATAGGGAGAAGCAGAAGCTGCACCTCTTGGAGCCCCGACATCCATCACGGACGCACACGAGAGCATCCAGATTCCTCAGAGCTTCTGCAGCCATTCGGAGACACGACACAGGCCAGTTCCTGCAGCTTTCTCCCTGTGTTGTCAAAGATTCAAATTACAGAAGCAATCTTCAGCCTTTGAAGACGCGGGTCTTGGTACCGCGGAGCCCGGAGGCTGCTCCGGGCAGGGTCTGTCTGTGCTGCAGACAGGAGATAACGCAGAGCCACCACCAGCGAGCTCAGGAGTCAGGAGCGGGCCAGGAATGACGGCGGCCGAGGCGCTGGGGGGAATTTACTCTGCCTGCAGATAAGGAGAGCCTCCTGCCTTAAGCAGAGGGTAAACAGCTTTTAATACACAAGCTAGTTATCTGGAGAGTCCCACGAGAGGGAGGCGTAGCTGGTACGAGGCTCTGCAGGCACATCTGTGGCGGATGAGGGGCTGGGGACCCAGCATGGGTACCCAGGAAGTTTTGGGTGCTCACAGGTGCCCGCTGGGGCAGAGCCAAGGCTCCACCAGCTTGCAGAAGGGACCTGAGTTGGTTGGGTTTGGTCTCCAGGATGAGGAGTGGGGCTCTGGGTCTGCTGGTGGCCTCATGGCTGCGCGTGTAGGGCTTGGGGGACCCACAATAGAGTGGGGGGAAATCAGGAAGGCTCTAAAAGGAGACCTGACATCTCCCTTTGAGAGCACAAGAGCTTTGCTTGTCATAAATATTCAAAGACCCGTCCTGCCAGCCCTTTCATCAGAGCTCCTCTCCCCGGGGTGGCTGCGACGCCTCAGCCGCAGACCTGCGCTGTCGTTGGGTGATGATGGGATCCCTGGCCCCGACGTGAAGAGCAGCTTCCTGGGGCCGCGCCGGCCGTGTCCAACAGAACTGCAGGCTTCACTTCCTTCTAGTATGTTGGCCACCAAGAAAGCCCAGCAGCTTTATTGTGATAGAACAGCTGCCTCCCCTTGGCATTAACTGCCCCCAACCATAGGTCACCATGGTCACCTACATTCTCTCCTCTATTCCTAAATCAGAGATCACCTCCATTCTCTCCTCTATTCCTAAATCAGAGGTCACCTCCATTCTCTTCTCTATTCCTAAATCAGAGGTCACCTCCATTCTCTCCTCTATTCCTAAATCAGAGGTCACCTCCATTCTCTTCTCTATTCCTAAATCAGAGGTCACCTCCATTCTCTTCTCTATTCCTAAATCAGAGGTCACCTCCATTCTCTTCTCTATTCCTAAATCAGAGGTCACCTCCATTCTCTTCTCTATTCCTAAATCAGAGGTCACCTCCATTCTCTTCTCCATTCTTAATTGAAATTAGGATGGCACCTTCACCAAGATCATTTGCACTGGCCCTCAGCCTTCAGAACATACGTTCCAGGTACCTCAGGCAGGGAACACGTTCTCCTTGCTCACCACAGAGTGAGGCTTTGCCCCTTCCACCAGCTTCATGTGACTGATGTGTAAGGACTTGCTTTGGCACCATCAGATTAGGTGCTGTTAACATCACTCTCACCCTGCTGGAGCTTCCTCCTGGGGAGCGATGAAACATTCCTAATCCGGGCAGGTGGAAGAGAAACACGTTTCGTCACCATCCCGCAGCTCCAGCCGCTCCATCAGGCGGCGAGAGGCTCTTGGCTTCGTGACCCGCTCGGAGCTCCACCAGGCTGGGGCAGCGGCCGGAGCCCGTGACAGAGGCACAGGCTGACACGTCCCAGCCACACGGGGATGTCCAGCTGTGGAAGTGATTTGCACGGTGCTTTTCAGTGCTTTGCACCCTGTGCGAGCGGCCAGCAGCGGCTGCTGCTTTCAGCCCACGCGCTCCACGTCCTGCTCAGCCTCGGGACCCCTGCTGCTGCCACCCAGCCTCTCCTCAAGCCCTTCTCAGGGCTCAGGGCGGGAGGTGATGCTTCACGTGGCCCTGACCAGTACAAACCCTGGAAGGGGCTCTGTGAACACCACAGCCCCCGAGCACCGCTGCTGGGGACGCACCGAACAACTGGCCCGGAGGAAAGAATCCACCGGCGCGGTGGAAATACTGTGTCAGGCAAAGGCTGCCCTGGAGGCTGCACTTCCTTTGGGACCAGAAGCCCAACTGTTAAGGTGGAAATATGGAGGCAACCAGAGCTTCGTGAGTTCTGCTGCTCAGGAAGTGGGTGATTTTTATTGTGGAATCATGGAATCATCCAGGTTGGAAGAGACCTTCAAGGTCATCAGGTCCAACCTTGCAACTGAAAGAAGAGGCTACCTCTAGAGAGGTGAGGGACTACCAACAGCTTCCTAAAGCCTCTCTCTGGAAAAGGTGGTGGCCACTGACCCTGCAGAAAACAGAGGCTGGCTCAAGCCTTCTTCTGTCCTCAGTGCTTCCCAGATCCCCTGTTTCAGCTGCCCTTGGAGCAGGGGCTCTCCTGTGGCACCACCAGCTTCTGAGCTCCAGGAAGACCCTGCCAGCACCAACCAAGAGTACAAATCATCAAGAGTTCCAGTGAAGCCCATGAGGCACAGCTGGCCACAAGGAAGCAAGAAGTGAGACAGCAAAGACCAACTGCACCCACCGACGCGGAACAGAGCCAGCGCTGCCCTGCCCCGAGACAGCGGAACCAGCTCAGAACCCAGCCGAGCCTCCCCCTCGCCACAGAGAGAGGGGTTTATGGAGCTGCAGCCCTCCCCAAACCACGGGGCTGACCTTCCAGCTGAGCATCACGGAGTGTCCAGCGTGTCGGAATGTGAGTCGCTCCTTGAGCGCCGCGGACCAGCTCCTCCTCGGCAGCGGCTCCGGCCAGGGCAGGACTCAAAATGGCAGAGGCTGCATCTGCTGAGCGAGGAAACGCCAAGTAAGTTCTCACGGTAGGCGCCGCGGGTGTGTGAGCAGCAACGCTGCTCTAGCTGACAGGCAGCTCACAGGAGGTCCAGCCCAGGGAAGGGACCAAACCTTCTCGGTACCGGTCTGCGCTGCCGTCGCTTCGCGAGGGACCCTGCTCGTGCTGGGCTGGGCAGATCGTGCCCAGTGGTTGGCACCAAGACCTGCTCTGAGGAAAAAGAAAACGGTGATGAGTCTGAGGGTGGGGGATCCCTGGAGCAGGTGGAGGAGGCCCCATCCCTGGAGCCACTCAAGGTCAGACTGGCTGGGGCTCTGGGCAACCTGGTCTGGGGAGTGATGGCCCTGCTTGGTGCAGGGCGGCTGGACTGGATGCCCTTTGGAGGTCCCTTCCAACCCAACACATCCTGTGGTCCTGTGATCAGGGCTGGATCCAAACCCCAAAAACATCCCTGAGAGTCCCAGCAGCAGCAGCAGCAGCTCTGAGCTTTCCAACGGGCTGGAACCGGCCAACATGCCAGGAGAAAACGTGCCCCTGTGGCCGTGGGCGTCTCCCACTCATGGTGATGGTCTTCAAGACAGCTCCTGAAACCCTTGTTGTGATGCAGGGGACGGGCAAACGAGCGCAGAGCAGCCAGGCTGTGCCCCTCTGCGAGCGCTCGACTGCATCTGCTGCTCATGTCCCCACTTGCTTGTGCGCAGCTGTGCAGGCTGCACGACGCTGCGGGGGCAATTAACGGGGTGCGCTCGCCCCTAATGGCTTTTCATAAGCAGAACCCAAACCACCGGGCCCTCTCCTGCAACTCGCCCGGCACCAGAGCCGCCGCCATCGCCCTCCGACTGCAAAGGGGTAATTGCATTATCGGCGAGAGCTCTCGAGATCTCCCAGGAGATGTCCTGGAGCTCGCGGGGTCAGGGCCTGCATGATTCACCCAACGAAGCAGTGGTCTGCGTGTCTCAACTTGGCTTCCAACGCTGCTCCCAGAAACGAATGGCCCACGCGGCACCGCGGCGGCACCGGGCAGGACGTCCGCAGCAGAGCGGTGCGTCCAGCATCGCACGAGATGCTTTCGCCGTGAGTGTCCCGCTGCTCTCAGGAGAGAAGCTGGAATCCTGAAGATTAAAAGAAAAGATGAAGTTCTGAAGCTGCTCCTAAAACCTGGCTTAGCACAAGAACACAGGTGTGCAAGGAGGCCACTTCCTTCCTCTTCCACCTCTGCTCTGGCTGGAGGTGGCGATGCTTCAGAGTCAGGCAGCTGGGCACCTGCTGTTAGGAGCTGAGCGAGCTGAGGCTGTTCAGCCTGGAGAAGAGAAGGCTCAAGGGGACCTCATCACAGCCTTCCAGCACAGGCAGGGGGCCACAGGAAAGCTGGAGAAGGGCTTTTATGAGGGCCTGTAGGGACAGGACAAGGGGCAATGGCCTGAAACTGAAGGAAGGGAGATTTAGGTCAGATGTTAGGAGGAAATCCCTCCCTCTGAGGAGCAGCAGGCTGCCTGGGGAGGCTGTGGCTGCTCCATCCCTGGAAGCGTTCAAGGCTCAAGGTGGGGCTCTGGGTGACCTGGTCTGCTGAGAGGTGTCGCTGCCCGTGGAAGGGGATCCTGCTCTGGCAGGGGGATTGGCCTAGATGATCTTGTGAGGTCCCTTCCAATCCCTAATGTTCTGTGACTCTGTGAAACTACACGATCTTCAAGGTCTTCTCCAACCCAAACGATTCTATGATTCTGGAGCTAGATCAGGCCCCACAACGACGCCCCTTCCTTTTCTACATCAAGCAGCTCGTTGCAGCCCAGTTTCACAACTGAAGGGCTTCTTAAACTGCCAAGACAAAAGGAATCAGAAGCCAGCTTAACACGAAACCTTACTGGCATCTCGCTGCAGAGCTGCTGGTGGGCAGCCACGCCATGGAAAAGACAACAGCACCAAGTCCAAGGCATCTTGCAGAGAGAGAGACGGGGGAAAGCCCAAGGCAGGAGAAGAACAAAACAAGCACCAAGTGAGCCCAGGAATGTTATTTACTGAGATCAACATCTGCTGCAAATGTCCCCCCTGGTTTTGTTCCCGCTTGCAGACCTGTTTGCGTCTCACACCTGCTAACGGTCACGTCTGGCTGTGGGGCTTGTCTGAACCTCCAGCTGGCCAGGCTGGCCCGCAGCGGGACCTCCCAACAGCTGCCAACAGCTGCCAGTAAACGCCCGGCTCCCGGATTTCGGGATCCCAGGTTAAGGATTTGCAGAAGGAGGCTCTTCTGTGCCGACAGTTATGAATCTTCAAGGCTCTGGAGACATTTCTATCAGTCCTGGCCATCACTCAGGGACTTGCAAACAGTGACTAACAGGAGCCCACACAGAGCCGGGATCAAGCGCAGCCCCGTGCGCAGCTGCCCGGCCGGCTGTGTCACACCGTGTTTGCCCGTGGGCATGGCCACCTTCTGATCAGGAGCTGATGTGTGCGCAGGGGAGGCAGGCACCTGCTTGCCTTAGACCCAGACACCTCCCATTCTAGCCCCAGGACTGGCTGCAAGACTGCTCGGCGAGCGCCTGGCCGTGGAAACCCGCTCCGCCGAGGAAACCCACTGTTTGGGGCACCCAAGCTCAACAGCCCAGCGGAGCCTGGGGTCAGCTTCCTCGGGTCACGCCTCTGATGGCAGCTCTGACAGTGCGTGAGTCACCGGGGAAAGATTGGAGGAGGGTTCCCTTCTGTTTTAATGAATGAGTAGGCTCCAAGGGTTTGCCAGGGTGTGGAAAGAGATAAGGCTTAAAGAAGGAGGAAGTCAAAGTGTCTCTGTACCTGTCGGGCCTGCCTAGTGCTTCCAGCACATTCCTAGAAGGAGCTGGCATTTGATGAGATGACATCCAGGTGCCTTCGAACCATCTTCCTTCAAACCAAGGAAGGGCAAAGACAGGCTGTGTGGTTCCAGCTCCCAAGCAGCAGCAGAAACCAGAAGTGGTCACACAGGTGGAGACAGCTGGTTTTGCTGGTTCATATCTCCAAGAACCTGGATGTAATGTGGGTGAGAGACCCACGGAAGAGCATCTCTTTGGGTCTGCACTATAAGTTTGTGGACCAAACCCCACCGCAACTACACAGTCAGGTAAGCAAGAAACTGCTCCATTGCCATCACAAATGGGAGCAACAGACAACCTGGAGACTTCATCATCATGTCCATGCTGATGCCATAGGAGAAGGACCTTCTTCCCAGTGAGGGTGGCACTGGAACAGGCTGCCCAGGGGGGTTGTGGAATCTCATTCACTGGAGACGTGTGAGACCCACCTGGCTGTGTTCCTGTGGGACTTGGTCTAGGGGACCCTGCTGTGGCAGGGGGATTGGACTGGATGGTCTTCCGAGGTCCCTCCCAACCCCTAATGATTCTATGCTTCCATGGTCCTCACCCTGCCCTGCAGTGGTGCGGCAGGGCTCACAGCATCGGTGACTGGGGGCTGCTCAGCTGCAAGGTCTGTGATTCTGTGACCCTGTCACCGCTTTCTTGGAGCAGCCCTGCGGAGCCTAAGTGGGTCCTTTGTAGCAGATGGTGTTCCTGCTATTTTCACCCCCAGCAGCAGCGCGAGGGTGGAGGTGAGTTATCACACGGGGTGTGCTGAGGCTGGGCAGGCTCCCACCAGGCTGCCCCAGGAACGCGGGGCAGCGCGGAGCCTGCAGCACCGGCACCACCCAAGGCGGGATGTCTTCTTCCGCCAGCGTCCTATCTCGTCTTGTTCAAGAGGCGGTTGAAGCCCAGCAGACAACCACGAGCCACACGTGGCCGCAGCAGGATCTCGGGCACTGAACTTTTGGACTCCTCACAGTATGAAGTGATATGTCACCCCCTTTCTGGCTCCACAAGATGTCTGTGAAAGATGCAGCCAGGAGCACTCCAGTTCACCCACTGGGGAAACGCCGTGTTACGTGAAGACTGCAGCCTTCTCCCCTTATCTGGGAGGCAGCTGATGAAGGGCCTGGCGTCAGTCTGGCAACTCTGATGGCTCCCATTTAGCACCAGCGGAGAGAGGGCTGCCTGTCAGGGGAAAGCTGGGGCAGATAGCGGGCGGGACTATCTAATCACATACCTTTTGCATTAGTGCTGCCATACACTCCTTCCATTTGCAGTCAGGAGCCTGGACCGCGCTGGATTTTCACAGGAATGAACTGTCGACAACCCCATCCTTCCCAAGGCCTAAAAATGGGAGCTTTATCACCGAGGCCAGGAGACTTCTTTCTTAGACTCGCAGGCAATGGCCGGAGCAGACTTGGAGCCCCCACGAGCGAGACACGAAGGAGACCTTGCTGAGATAACGGCGTTCCCTTGGCTCTCCGGAGAGCGCCTCGTGGCTGTTCCTTTCCAGAGCCCCAGCAAGGAAACGAGCTCAATTAGGGCATATCAAGCAACTCTGCGTCTCCTGCTTTGTTTACCTTTTATCAGCACTCTGATGTGCCTTCCTGCTTCTCCAGGAGGAGCAGGAGGGCTCCTCCGCTCCGTGAGCACTAGGAAAACCAGGGAGGAGGCAGCTTTTCACAGCTGCAGACTGGAGGCAGTAACAGGGCAGCAAAGGGCTGCTCCTTGAAGTTCTGCTTCTTCTCGGCCGTGCAGCTGAATGTCGTTTTGGTTCTGCAGAAGGCGACACACTGTCCGCCTGCAAATCCCCCAGGTCGTGTTCACAGAGCCTTGCGTGGCGCCCAGTCCTCGCTCGAGTCCAGTGCCCATCAGGACGTGTCCAAGGAGCCCAGGAACACGTCTTCCCTAGTAGCGGCATCGCGAAGCCCTTCTCCGAGCCCGGCCCTGCGCTTGCGGCAGCCCCGAGCTCATCAGCTCGCGGAGCCTGCATGATGCCCATTAATTGCGGGCGTAATTAACAACGGCCAACTCTCAGAGAAGTGCCAAATTAGATTCCACTTGAGACAAGCAGAAGGATTTTGCATGACTGGATGAGGCCAGATCCTGCCGAAGCCAAGAAGTCTGGTCACAGACGGGAGAATCAGATTTGCAGCCTTCACATGACTCAGCTCTCCAGGCGGGACTCGGACGCTCGGGTCCCCCAGCCCGCAGACCTGGGCACGCAATTGCCTTCAGTGCTCCTGAAAAGAGAGTCTGCCTCTGGAGTTGGGGGGTTCAGACCTACAGAGAGGTTTCTGTTCCTCCTGCGCCCCTGTCCTGCAGGGGAGTGGAAAACCCGGCCCGGCTCCTGCCTGCCCAGCAGTTCCCAGCTCCTCTTGTGCTGAGGAGGGCAAATAATGATGGAGCGAGGAGATGCAGCCCCCACAGAAAGCTGACCTGAGCCCAGTGGGAACCCTGGGTGAATCAGAGGAGGGTTTATATCAGGGTGACCTAGTTCACACCTGCTGCATCCCAGCGGCACACCGAGCTGCTCAAACCTCCATCTCAGTTGTGCCTGAAACCTTCCTGGGACCATACAGGAGAGGGAGGACAAAAGGGCTGGCTAGTGAAGAGTAAGGTCCGGCCAGCTCGAGCTGTAACTCAGGGGGCTGGGCTATCCAACATCCAGTCTCACCCTGTCCCTCCAGAAAACTAATTTTACTTGTTTCCCAGTGGGAGATAAAATCCAGGTCTGCTCCCATTCCAGGGCCCTCTGGCTGGGACACAAATAGCTTTGGAAACACTCTTATCTGAGCTCCAGTTCCTCTCACAACATCCATCAGCCTGCAAAGAGCTGTCTCGGTACCACTGCGCCTCTGCGTAAGGAAAAGGGGAGCTCAGCCCACGAGCAGAGCTTTTCAAGGAGCTTTGCTTTTCCTCTTCATGCCCACATCCCCCAAGTGCTGGCTGCTGGCTCTTACAGCCTGGGTCCACCCAGAAAGGAACCTGCCCAGATGGTTTTGGGGGGCTCCCCTGAGAGCTGAGTCCTGCACATGGTCAGGGTGAGGTGATGCTGCACTCCCAGCGCAGCCCCTTGCCAAGGTCTGTTTGTCTGCAGCTCAGAGAACCCCGTTACCCAAGACAACGTCTCTGGGAGGCCCTGTTCCACGTGTGCTTGTTCCTCTTAAACCTCAGGTGCAGCCTCAGCTTAAGAGACCCCTCCAAGCGGACAGCAGCTGCTGGAAGCAGAAACAGTTGGGAAACACGGGCGAGCTGGGAGCTGGGCAGGAACAGCTCGGGGCTGGCGGGGTGTCCCCGGGCTGGAGCCCCCTGCTCAGCAGGTTTCCTGAACCTGACCTCTTTCTGCCGCCGTCGGTGACACTCGGCTCACGTGGGTTTAGCTGTCACAACCAAAGCGCTGGCACCGCTCCTGCCAGAAAGGAAGGAGCAGCAATCGCTAACTGCTGCCTGAGGACACTCAATCCCTGGCTGCCTAAACCACTGCGGACACTGCTGAGGGGGGAAATGAAAAGGAGGGAGCTCGGCTTTGCCCATCAGTAGTGGGGGAGTTCCAGCACGTCGCTCCTTTCCTCCCCGCCAGCCACACCTGCTCCCTCACACCTCCACAGAGCGGCTCCGGCAGCAGGGCCAAGCTTGGCGCGAGCTGCTGAGCTGGGTTTTGGTGTCTGTCTCTTGGAGACCTGTCCCAGGGTCTCCTCTCGTGGTATCGGAGGAGATGGAGCGTGATGGGAGGGCAGGGGCAGGCACAGGCAGGGGCTTGGTGAGTCCCAGCTTCACGTGCTGGCACAGCACAGGCTTGTCCTGAGCAAAGGATAGTCCTATAAGTCTATCCTAGGCTCATCCTAAGCAAAAAAGGAGGGGGGACCTTCTCCCTCTCTCCATCTCCCTGAAGGGAGGTTGTAGCCAGCTGGGGGTCAGGCTCTTCTCCCAGGCAACCAGTGCCAGGGTGAGAGGGCAGGGCCTGAAGCTGCCAGGGGAGGGTCAGGCTGGATGTCAGGAAGCCCTTCCTCAGGGAAAGGGTGATCAGAGCCTGGACTGGTCTGCCCAGGGCAGAGGGGGAGTCCCCATCCCTGCAGGTGTCGAAGGACAGCCTGGCTGTGGCCCTTCGTGCCCTGGTCTGGCTGACAGGGTCATGTCAGGTCCCAAGTTGGGCTGGCTGGGCTCAGAGGGCTTCTCCAGCCTCAATCATTCCGGGATCCTGTGAAAAGCTGACCCTAGGCTTGCCCCTAGCATGTCCCGGCATAGCCCAATTGTAAAGGAGCAGCCAGGGCCATCACAGCACGAAGGAGATGCCCACAGAGAGAGGCACATCTGGGAGAGGCTCCTCAAACACCTTCACTGCCCAATCTTGCTGCCACCCCGGTGGTTCCCAGTGGTCCCCTCTCCCTTGCCTGATGGCTCCCAAACCTCCTTTGCTGTGGAGCTGCTTGCAGACGACGGCACAGCCTGGCCATCCCAGAAGGGAAAGCAGTGGGATGAAGAGGTAACTTCTGGGGTTGATGACAGCTTGTGGATGAGCTGCAGGCTCCTTCCCATGGCCCCTAGGTCCACCGGCAGCTGCTGCTTGGGAACCAGCTCTCCGCCCGTTGCAGGGGTGGGTTCCCACCCTCCCACCCGTGGCACACTGGGGTCTTTAAAGGCCAGCGCGCTGCAAAACAAGAACAAAATGTTTGCAGCAGGCTACCAAACCTCAGTGGCTTCATCCCTCCCCACAGGGCCGGTGTAAATGGTCAAACAAGATAGCAGAGAGCCAGGCCCACGGCCTCTTGGCCTGCGGCCCGGGGAGCAGCGGTCAGTGCGTCCTGCTGTCGGCTCTGCGCGGGAGCTGTCTCTCCCCAGAGCTGGAGCCACCTCTTCCCTTTGACACCAAGCCCGTCCCGGAGTGTGTCCGAGGTTACCCGCTCCGGTGATGCCGTTTTCTGGCCAGAGCATCCTTGGTGCTGTCTCACCTCGGATGAGCTCCGTGCTCGCTCCGACCTGCAGGGCCAGGGCAGGGTCTTCACGTCCTGATCAACATCCATGGGGCCACCCCTCAGGCTCCTTTTTCCCAGCTCCCACAGCCTGTCCTGGCTGCAGAGAGCAGCAGGAACCCAAAGAATGCAAAAGGCAGAAGCGCGGAGAGGATTCCTTGGTTAAGATTTAAGGGATTTTCAAGGAGTATCGTGAGCTGGGGTTGGCAGAGGTTTGGGGTAACAGCCCAGGACCCCGCTCCAGCACCTCCTCTGGAATCAGGGTCTGTTGCAAGACCCACTCCCCTCCCAGCGATTCTCACCCTGGGAAGGACTTCAGCTCGTCCTCCAGCCGTCACCATTTCCAGGCTGGTTTTCAACTGGTTGCACAAACTGAAGATGCATTGTGTGCGTGGGGCTGCCTCTGCCAAGGTAAATAAACTCAGAGATGCCTTTTTTCCCCCAGTCAAACCAGTGCAAATATTCAGAATCGCCTCGTTAGACCCAAACTTCTGAGAAGAAGGTGACCCCGGGCCTTAAATCAAGCGTGCACCGCGCTGCTGTCTGTCTGCTGCTTTCCATCCAGAGCACTGGCAATTAATAGATGAGTGATAAGACAGAAAGTCATAATTCCAGGAAGCAGAACGATTCATTTTCATGAAGGACTGCGGGGCCGTTTGCTTTCCCTGCGGTGAGCTGGGAGCCAAGTGTTCACTGCTGAGGCTGGGGAGGGGATGGGGGGAACTGAAGAGCAGTGGTCACTGCTGCAGCCCAGAGGGAGGGTGTAGGGTGCCCGGTGCTTGTCCCTCCGTCGGTGTCACTCCATGTTCATGGAATCACAGAATCGTTTTGGTTGGAAAAGACCTACAAGCTCATCGAGTCCAACCCTGGACCCACCTGTCCCAACCCACCGCTAAGCCCTGGCCCTGAGCTCCAGGTCTCCACGACTGCGAAACACACACAGGGATGGCCATGCAACCCCCCTCCCTGGGCAGCCTGTTCCAAGGCCTGAGGACTCTTTCCATGGAGAAGTTTCACCCAAACTTCCCCTGGTGCAGCCTGAGGCCGTTTCCTCTTGTCCTATCACGTGTTACCGGAGAGGAGAGACCGACTCAAACCCCTCTCCAACCTCCTTCAGGTGGTAGTTGCAGACAGCAACAAGGTCTCCACTCAGCCTCCTTTGCTCCAGCCTAACCAGCCCCAGCTCCCTCAGCTGCTCCTCACAAGCCTTGCCCAGCCCCCTCTGGACCCGCTCCAGCAGGTGCTGGACAGACCAGCATCACACTGCAGGGCCTTCAAACCTCTGGCTGAGGCTGACACGAACCCTGCACAGCTTTACAGCAAAGGCAGGGCAGAGCCTTGGAGGTGAGAGCTTCGGGGTGGCAGCGCCTCCAGATCTCGACCTCAGTCACACACAGCTCCCTCCCCGGGTCCCTCTCGGCTGCCGGGAGCAGGATCTGCTTGCTCAACTCCTCGAGAGGAACTGCAGGCTACCAACATGTGCTGGCATGTGGGTTGGGACAGTAAGTATGTGTGGAGGTGCCTCTGGAATCCTGGCCCTTAGAAAACACCCCTTCAGCTCACGGAAACGCCGCTCGCTCAGCGACAGGAACTCCTCCAGGTCTAGATTCACCCAGAGTCTAAGGCCGCTTCTTGCTGCCGTGCGCTCAGGGGAGGAATTTACACCTCAGCCATGTCCGACCCTCTCCCTCCCTTCCCCAGAGCGGTCCGAGGGGACGGGGAGCCATGCTAGCTCATGCTGTAAATATTTGGACAGACTGTATTTTGATACCATAAATTTTAACAGTTCTAGCTGGTTTCAGACTGGTTTTTCTCCAGCCGGGCGTCTGGGTAAAGCAGTAATAGCTGAAGTGCTTCTGAAGGAGCAGAACCTGTCCCTAGGAAAACACGCTCCTTCCCTTCAAACAGCACTGCTTCTCCTGACAAAGAAACTCCAGACAGCCGCCCTAGCAAAGCTCTCAGGGCTGAGAGCTCTTCTGTTCCACCTCTAGGTGAGACCTGGTGGCAGGACCACTTGCCCCCAGCCCCCAAAGCCCTGCCGTACCCTCCTTCCAAAGCAGAGAGGTGCTGCTGGTCCTGCCCACACAGCAAAAACCAAGGACTTGCCCAAGATGGAGGTGGAGGAGATGGAGGGGCAAACGCCAGCCTCCCAGAGGTAAGACCTAGGGATGGGGCTACCTACACGTGACTCCAAAAAGGGAAGTTACGGTGCCACCGCGGCTTCCGTTCTGGTCCTTCAACGCAGGGCAGCTGCGTGGAACGTTCCTCTTGGTTGCTTCAAGTGACAGCGTTGCGCTGAGCCCATGGACCGAGGCCTGTTTGTTGCGGGGTCAATGACAAACTGCCCTTGGCTGCCATGGGAACCTCGGGGCGCCCGGACAAGAGGGCTCAGAGGATGTGAGAACCGAGGCAGCACTCGCTCTGGGAACATGTTCCTGCCACAAAACTGGCCCCTTCACCTGGCTCCTGGGACGAGGTGGCTCTGCCGGCCTCACCGGGAGCGATGCGCTCTCAGCTTAGCACTGCGGGAGAAGGGAAAGCCCTTCCCACAGACCCCACAGAGCAACTGGGCATCCCTGGGAATGAGAGAGCTTTCACGTCGTCTGCTGAGGAAACCATCACCCTGCAAACCCCTCTGCACAGCTCTTGGTCCCTCCTCGCTCACCGCCTGAGCCCAAGTCTCCAACAACAGAGAGGAACAGAGAGCCCCAGTTTCACAGCAGCCGCTCTGTGGGACAAGAAGCAGACTTGCTTCTCCACGGGCATCGACCAGCTCCTTCTGCTGCCAGTTTGCCCGGGCAAAGGAGTGGCAGGGGCTGAGATGGTCAGACCACGGGAAATCCAGCACAGGCAGGATCATTACAGGGAGATCTGCAGGGGGCAGAGATTAGAAATCCCACCAAAACCAGGCTTCATCAGTCCCACCTCTTAACGGGCCACTTGTTTAGTTACACAGCCGACAAGGAACCAGTGCAGAACAACCTCGCGACAGACTTCCCGGGAAGCCATCACGCCCAAGCAGCTCTGTTAAGGGGCTGAACTCCCAGCACCCCGACACTGAGGCTCAGGAGGACTGGGGGTCACGGGGGTACTGCCGGGACGCGCTTCCCACAGCGGAGCTCAGGCTCTCCGCAAACATACAATTAAAACTCTCCGATTGCGCTAAAAGCTGCTGCAGCTTAACCTTTGCAACAGTTTTGATGGCCACATTTGTCTTCTTCCTAGCACCAAAAAAAAGCACTGGGGCCCGTGTCAGCCTCCAGACGTGCCAGCTCGGGGCTGAGAGCGAGATAGGCAGAAAAATGCTGCTGGGAGAAGGATCTGGCCGTATCTGCTTCCCAACTTTCCCATGCACAGAAATGAAATGTGGACCCCGGCACCTCGGTGTCTGGCTCCAGCTCTAAAGTGGTTTCCACTAGTTATAGAACATGCTGACAGCCTCTTCAGATAAGTAGGGCAAGGCAAGGGCACTCGGGCGCTTGGCAGCCGGAGACTCCGGCGTCCTGCTTGTGTGGCTTCGGGAGCAGCTTTCGAACCCCCAGTTCCAGCCTCTACGGACAGCTCTGGTAGAGAAGCACCTGACCCAGAAACCTCTTTGGTGATTTAAAGCTCATTAAAAGCTCCAGTCAATAGCTCGGTACACTTGGAAGCCCTCAGATCCGTTACCGTGAAGAGTGGGGTGGCAGTCACTGGGAGTGTGAACTGGTTTCCATGTCTGCTCCCAAATTCAAACGGGTTTTGAACTACCATAGAACCATGGAATCATCAAAGTTGGAAAAGACAGACCTTCAAGATCATCAAGACCAACCGTCCAACCTACAACCCCTCTCCTGAAGCACCCTGCAGGGCCGGTGCCTCCACCAGCACCCATCCTAGGACTTTAGGACCATCACTGAGGTGCCCACATCCCTTTCCCACGCCAAACACGCTGCAAAGCCCAAACCCTTCCAGGCACTCATGCGACGTCTGGTCTGTTCCTCTCTTAAGGACAACATTTCAGTGGAATGAATCGAGATGAAATGGGGAGAGAACTAAGCAGGAAGGGATCTAGAGCCTTAGAACTATCGCATCATCAAGGTTGGCAAAGACCTTCAAGAGCATCAAGTCCCAGCTGTTAGCTCCACGACCCCCAACCACTAACCCATCTCCTGAAACACCCTGGCTGCCCCTTTGTTCATCCCCTGCAGGGCCGGTGCCTCCAGCCCCTCCCTGGGCAGCCTGTTCCAAACCACAGCATCACAGAAGCACTGATGTTGGAAGAGACCTCCACAATCATCCAGTCCAACCATCAAACCAGCCCCACTGCGCCCATGAAACCTGGGGCCACATCTACTCATTTCTTGAGCCCCTCTGCAGGGAGGTGCTTGCACCCTGCCCCTGGGCAGCCTGTTCCAAGACCAGAGCAGTGCCTCCAACAGCCCCACAACGATGACCCCAGAAGGGGGTTAGGGGGTTGGCTTTCTCGGGTGGCTCAGGACATGCTGGGCCAGGAGTCTGCTCACTCGAGCAAACGCTCCGGGAAGGCATCCGCAGAGCTGTCACCGGGTATTACTTCCCTCCTGGTGCTGTTGCTGAAACACAAGTGGAGGCTCTTTCACACGCACAAATTACTCCGGAGCGTAAACATAGCCCGGAGGAGCCCGCTCGGATTTCAAAGCCGCGCGGCGCGGTCCGCCAGCCTCGCACACCGCTTTTGCGCAAGCACACACGCACGGGCTTCTTCGCTGGCCACGAGAAGAGAGCTCCTGCCCAGCCATCGCGCGGCCCGATGAGCCGGGCTCTGCCTCTTCTCCCACTAATCTCCCAGTAATCAGCCGGACAGCCGGCAGCACCGGCGGAAGACAGAGCGCGGGGCGACATCTTCCCCTGTGAAGAACTCCCCTGACCTCGTGCCCTTCCCAGCAGACGAAGACGTTTGCCGGCTCTTGGCGTTGGCCCTGGCGCGTTGGCCAGCTCCGGGCAGCCCCAGACCCCAGCACTGACGCTAAGCGCGGGCGGGCACCAAGGCCGGGGAGCTGGCAAGTCCTCTGCCCTGGTGCCAGGCTGCCATGAATGGAGGCCAGGCCGTAACTGCGCGGAGCTGCTTGGCAGCGGCTCCTGGAGGTTGTGCTGTTTGTTTGCCCTGGGTCTAAAAGCTCCCCAGTGTTCAGCTGCCTCTCACCCAGCTTCAGAAATGGGACTGAAACCAGCAGACCAGTTTCATCACAAAATTAGCTCCAGACAGTCTGGTTTCCAGCAGATCAGGGATAATTGCTACTGGTTGATCCCCCATCTCTGTGCTTTGAACTCACTTTTTGGTCGCTTATTCATTTTCCTCAAACTGTGTCTCCTGCTTAGGACAAGGAAGGAGCAGAGCAGGAGCGGATCTGCTCACAAACGCTGCAGGGGATTGGACTAGACGATCTTTCGAGGTCCCTTCCAAACCCTAATGACTCTGTGATTCCATCTCCACATCATCCTGGGCCATGGGACAGAATCGCCGACTACAACAGAATCACAGAATCATCAAGGCTGGAAAAGACCCTCAAGATCATCGAGTCCCAGCAGCACCACTACAGCCCTGAACGACTAACCCCTCTCCTGAAACACCCTCTCTGCCCATGAGCTGAACCCTCTCCGTGGGCAGCCTGTCCCAAGAGCTCCTCACTCTTGCTGGGAAGAAGTGACGGAGCAGCAGAGCAGACCGGACCCCACGTCAGTTGACGCTGCTTAAAAGCTTTATTAGGCTTCAGGCTGCTGAAGTTGCTCCCTCAGGTCTGGGAGGCTTTCCTCTGCTTCCTTCTGGTGAGCGAGGGCTTTGCAGGAGCCGGGGAGGGGTCTCCTGGTGGCTCAGTTTGCCCTCTGTTCAAGATGAGGCTTCCCCACGCGCCTGGGGTGAGCCAAAGAGGTGTTAATGAGAGAAAGGCAAAGGCGTGAATCACAGCCTGCCCAGCTCTGGCTCTGCAAGAACAAAATGTTCGTGGGGAAGTGGTTCAACTGGTTTCTTTCCCTGAAAAAGGCACCTAAGAAGAGCTGGAAATGTTTTTGTAGAGCAAGTGTCAACAATGCAGGGCTCTCCCCCCTGTCTGGTTCAGCAGAGACCCAAAGCAAAGGCAGGAGAGGTGGAATCCAGAGCAGGCTATTTCAATCTCAGTGCAGAATTACCCTCCTATCAAGGAAACCTCATTATCTCGACTTCAACATCTTATCTCCAACAGGACTTCTCCAAACAAACAGCAGTCTGCAAGCAGCCAGTAGATAATCCAGCCAATCTCTGGTATCTCTGTCGGGGAAGTCAGCGCCTGGGGCAGAGGAAAGAGATGGGGGGAGCCAGGAGCTCCCAGAGGGAGGTGCTGGCCGCCTGCCTTGGTGTGTGCCCCAGGGCTGGCAGTGCTGGAGGCACATCTGGGTCTGGCCAGCATCACAGGAGCATCAGGGATTGGAAAGGACCTCGAAAGGTCATCCAGCCCAGTCCTGCCACCGCAGCAGGATCCCCCAGACCGAGTGGCACAGGAACAGGTCCGGGTGTCAAGCAAAGAGGTTCTGCAGGCTCAGGGAAACCCACTGGACCCCGCTGCAGCCGGCCCGGGTTGCTCCCCTGTGTGTCACCTATATGGTCACATCCTAAGTCCTCAGGGACAAACCCCATGGGAGAAAGGACTTGTGGAAATGTGGAGGACTTGGGGAGGTCACTGCTTGGAGGGTGAGTGGCTTTTCTAAAGGTCAGGTCTCCCAACCTAGGGTTAGGCAACAAATTCCCACTTCAATCACCCAGGAGGCACAAAGACCAGATCCCGGGGCTAGCACCTCGAGTCCTCCGGCAAAGACAGGCTCTTGGATGTTCCTGTGAGGTCAACAGATTCTCTGAAATGAGCCTGAAAGCAGTCTAGGGAGTGATCGGTTTCCTCAGTGCAGCCCTCTCCCCACCCAACACTTCTTCCATCCCAAACGCACCCAGCTTCCTCCACACAGACAAGAAGCCCTGACCTAACTCTGGCTCCAACCAGGAGCTCTGTGGTCCAGCAGAGGTGTCCTCACACCGCATCTCGCTGACGTGTACAGACTCGAGTCTCCAGGCAAACAAACTTGGGTAAATGGACAAGACACACCACAGCTTGTGCACCGGCCCGTGGCTTCTCTCCGGTTCGTTTCAAGCACTAGATCGTTTGCAGGAACGGCCCCACGGAGGATTCAAATGCGTATGCTGACGTGTTGTGGAGGTGTTGGGTTGTCCTGGAGCTCAGAAGCACCCTGACACTTAGCAGCTCCCATCCACCTCATCCTGGAGGCAGTTCAGGCTGAAGCTGTCACCTGGCACTAGATTCCTGTCCAGGAAGCCCTGGGCCATCTGCTGGTGGCAAATCCCTGTGGCATCACCACAAGGGTAGATGAGACACCAGCAAAGTGTCTTCTCGAAGTCAGCCAGCTTCCTTCAGCGTGGGGAACAATAGGCTCATTGTAGGACAGCACTGGAGAGAACGTCACAAGGTCCTGCTCTCCCCGGTGTTGATTTAGTCGGATACTTGCTGGGAAAGGACAACTACACAGCGACCTACGAAGTGGGGAGAAACCTGCAGTTTCTGTTCTGCGGTGATTCCCAGCTCAGACAAGGTCCGGGAGTGAGCCCCAAGCCAAGACTTGACCCACCTTGCGTGGACATTTCACAAGCCTAGGGTCACCTTAGGGTCTCTCCGCGCTAAGTGGGGAGCCGTGCGCATCTCCAGTGGGCACTGCCTAAGACCTTAATTACTGCCTAAGATCTTAATTAATCCCTGGAGGTGTTCACCTGCATTCCTGCACTACAGAGAGAGCCAAAAGCAACTCCCCTTCTACTTCAGGCATCCCATGCAATGAAAAGCCCAAAGGAGTGTGGGATGGATCCACAGAAGTGCAGAACTGTGCAATGGGTTTTGTTTCTTGCCCAAGTTTGGGCTCTTCCCTGCAGCAAATAACTTCTCACTGCTGAACTCTCTGTGGGAATTCTCTCAGAGAAGGGAGGCACTGAAACCTGTGGCACCCTGTGGCAAGGAGGGTAAAACAGTGCTACCTCACAGCATCTCACTTAGGAGTCGTTCCTCTGAAACAGTTGTGCTGTTCCAAAGTAGAAGGTTGACTCTTTCCAGTAGAGGCAACCTTGGGTGCACTGGGATGACACAGGGAGGGAAATTCAAACACATTTCCCTGGTCTGAGCTGCCACAGAATCAGTAACAAACAGAAACCAAACACAAGTAAGTTGAGTAAGTTCTCTGCACGCTCCATGTTCCAGTGGCTGCGGGGGAATGATCCTCCAGTGATCCTCCAGGACATCAAGCACCATCCCCACCTTGTCACCAGCCCTTGCTGGAGCTTAGGGACAGGATTTAGCGGTGGCCTTGGGACAGCTGGGTTAATGATTTGGCTTGATGAGCTTCAAAAGATTCTACAATTCTGAGATTCACCTTACAATGTGCTCGCAAGGTCTTTGGACTTCCTCCTCTGTGGAGCTCAGCAGCAATGGATGAGATCCATCTGAGCAGGGAGCAACCCTGAACCAGTCTGGAAGCCCCTCCCAGCCTGGTGGCTTCCAGGAACTGGGCAGACTGTGGCTTTTTGGCAGCAAAGGGCTCAGTTCTGTCGATGGTCCCAGGTGTTCACTGTCCACAGAGCCCTTTGGTGGGACAGCTGGCCACGCGCGTTGCTGTGCTCCGTCTACCTGGGGGGTGGCAGGTTGCCACGGTCAGAAGCTGCTCCTCACGGCACTGCTCATCACATCTCCAATGAAAACACCCTTTTCATGTGCTAAACCCAGCACCTCATTCCAAGTGCAACAAATTAAAGTGTTTGAGAGCTTGAAAATACCTTAAATGCTGGGATAAGCAAAACTATAAAAAGCTTAAGGCCACAAATCAGGGACTGGACTGCAACAGGAGACTCGAAGGGAACCTGAAAACTCTTGGATTGTCTGGGTGAGGGGATCATGACTCCTCTGGTTGTTACTCCCTGCTATTAATTCATGATTAACAAGCCCAAGTAGCGTCTGGGCTTCTGCTCTTGTCTAGAGGGCTGGGGTGTGCTGCGTTGATTTCTGCCTGTGCTTCTCCCAGCCCTGCCTTCCCAGGATGTATTTTAAAAGAGTCCCTGCCATGAAAACGTTCTTCATGTGTTGCAAACCAGTTCACCTCAGTGAATTCAGACTGTCTGCTTCTTCTCCGCTCACCCAAAGGGCTTCCTTCCCCCTTATCTCTGGTGTGTTGGCTCAGAGCTGTTGCCGGAATGGCCAGCGCGGCGTGGCAGTGCTGGCCCGTGAGCTGCAGCGTGCCCAGCCATTCAGGCTGGGTGGAAAGCACGTTCTCCCAAGCAGAGAGGGACAAAAGAACACCTTCACAAAGTGCTTCCTTAGCACCTCTGCTGGTGTCCACAGCGTAAGGTCCAAACCACCCCGGCAGCTCGTCTGTTTGATGAGCCTGGATGACTTTGGTCCTCAGCGGAACAATATCCTTTGCGGAACCTTATACTACACAGCCTAGGGAAGAGACAACTGCTGGGGACCTTAGAGGTGCCTTCCAGGACATGAAGAGAAACCAGAGGAAGGCTAGAGAGGGACTTTTCCCAAGGGGATCTAGCAACAGGGCAAGGGGAAATGGTGTGAAAGTGAAGGAGAGGAGGTGCAGACCAGATCTTAGGAAGAAGTTCTTCAGTGCAGGGAAGGAGAGACTCTGCAATCGATTGCCTGGAGAGGCTGTGCCCACCCTGTCCCTGGAGGTGTTCAATGCCAGGCTGGATGAGACCTTGAGCAACCAAGTCTGGTTGAGCAGCATCGCTGCCTATGGCAGGGGGTTGGACTGGATGATCTCTGAGGTCCCTTCCAGCCTCAGCCACTCTGTGATTCTGGGAGGACTAGCCCTGGAAGGCCCCAGCTGTACCGCACCTGCACAGCCTCGATGCCTCCTGTGCTTCACTTGCAGCCTTTGAAGACACTTTCCAAACCATTCAAAGCACTCAGCAGCAACAAGAGTCATGCACCGGTGCACTGGGAAACAGGTTTCTCCTAACTTAGGATCTTTATCAGAAGAACCTCCCGACCACTTAGAAGGAGAAGAGAAGAGAGGGGAAGAGAGGGGAAGAGAGGGGAAGAGAAGAGAAGAGAAGAGAAGAGAAAGAAGAGAAGAGAAGAGAAGAGAAGAGAAGAGAAGAGAAGAGAAGAGAAGAGAAGAGAAGAGAAGAGAAGAGAAGAGAAGAGAAGAGAAGAGAAGAGACCCCAAGTGAAAAAACACCCAAAGGGAAAATCAGAAGTCGGAATGTTAAACAGGAAAAGCACGGCGTCAGGACGGGCGGAAGATAACAGAGGGCTCTGCTGAACACACAAACAAACAAAAAATAACAGAGACAAACTGGCAAAACATTCCTCTGGCTGACTTCACCACTGCTCTGCTACAGGCACAGGTCTCCGACCACCGCTGTCCTTCTGTCGCTGCTCCAGCATCCCGCCCCACAGATACACGGGAGTGGAAGGGATCTCGGTGCTCCTGGAGGGACTCGGTAACAAAAGAGCACTGAGAGAGAAATGTGGAGAGCAAAATGAGTTACAGTTCCCCTCTCATTACAGGAGGCTCACACCTCTGACCCCTCTGTGAAGCACTGTGGAAGTTATTAGCTGGAAGTTCTGCACGAGGGGGAGGGCACGGCGCGGTGGCTGCCTGGGCAGAGCCAGGTCTTCCCTGTCAAATCGCATCCAGAACGTGATGCAAACACACGGGACATGCCCCACTGCCGTGGAAAGCAAAGCACTGCAGCTCTGCAGGACACACAGCACTCCCCTCCCAGCTCCAGGACAGCCAAGTCCCACGAGGAGAGGCCAGCGCTGCCCGTGCCACGGGCTCCAGCGCACGCCGCAAGCGCTGAGCCATGCGCGGGCTCGGACTGCTCTTGCTGCGGTGGCTGTCGCAGCTCTGTCCCTGCAGCAAGTGTGGGGTCTGTCTCCCCTACGGTTCCTCCTGCCTGAGAACCGCTCCTTCTCCCGCCTCCTGCCGCGCAGTGAATTATCCCTGCGTGTGAAATCAGACCTCCCAGCTCTTCCCCCAGCACAGCGATGGCACTGGGGAGCAGAGCGAAGCCAAGAGGAGGTCTAACGGCGATGAGAGCTCATAAAACTGGAGTTTGGGTTCTTCAAAAGAGTCCAGTCACCCCGCGAGCTCAGCGAATCACCCCGGAGAGATGAATAGAAACGCCGGATCCACAGCCCTACTGACAGCCGTCACGCAGAGATGGGGACACAGTCCTGATCTCCTGGGGAATGTGGAGCTTGCTGCAGTTACCCTCAATTGTTCCTCCCAAACAGCAGGGCATTCTCCGGAGAAGGAGCTGGGGTGGCTGCTTATGCCCCAGAACTAAACACTGCTGGAGAATTATCTTATCTTCCCATCAGGATTCAAACGCGGAGGGTTCCTTTGTGAAACCCAAACGAGCCCCCTGGAAGTTTTCCCAAACATTGTCTTACACATTATTTTATCCAAGGAAGTTAAAGGTCTCTCTTCAAAGAATGGGAAATGTCTCCCCAGTTTCTCTTCAGATCTCTGTGAGAAAGAAGCCCAAGTGGAGAAGTCAGCGGAGAGCTGAGGTCTCTCTCTTGGGGCGCTGCCATCAATCACCCGCTCCGACGGCGATTCCACGCGGTGAAGCCTGGAATTCCAGCTGCCAAACACAAGAACCCCACCAGCCACGAGTGAGAGCTGCTGTGCCCAGGGGGATGCCAGAGCAGCGATGGGCAGTGGTGGTCGGCCTGTTCTTGATGTGGCAAAGGCTTGGCTGGTGGTAGCTGAGCAAAGGTCTCCTCAGAAACCTCTCCTCTTCCTTCCCTGCAAGACTGTTCCTCACACTCATTGGAGAAAACAACTAAGAATACACTGGGAGACTCACAGGGGAAGTTTCAAATCGTAGAATCACAGACTGGATTGGGTTGGGAGGGCCCTCCACAGGCCTTCTAGTCCCTAGAACAAGCAGGGACATCACTCACCAGAGCAGACTGCCCAGGGCCACCTCAAGCCATTGATTATTAGGAATAAATAGTCCCTGCCCCGTACACGGCCCTTGAATCCACCGGCTCATCGAGTCCCTTCTGTACCCTCTCATTTTCTCATCTCCGTGCTGGGAGGGAGGGAAAAGAGGCCCAGAGAGCTGCCACCCCCTGTCCACCATCATACAAAAAGCTGCCTGAGAATGGGGAGCCAGGGTTCTGGGGAGAACCCAACCTCACTCTGACTGAGCCGCCCCCACGATGTTCACATCACGGGCAAGAGCGGCAGTCTGGGCCCACAAACTGATCTCTGACGGTTGGACATGAGGACCTGGGAGGTCTCTTCCAACCTTAATGACTCTGTGATTCTCCTCGCAGTGTTCCTTTTGGGTTTTTTAAGGGAAGGCGATTTTTTAGTCACCAAAAATTAGCACCACCACCAGCTCCTCGGGAGAGTTTGCCGGGTGGCAACGGTTTCCCAACACACTGCCTTTCCAGAGGCTCCTGTTCTTCCTGCCGCCGAGTAGCTCAGCAAACTGGAGTCTCCCGTGATGTCTCTCAGAAGGACTGAGAAACGTGGGAATAAAAAGAGTAACTATAACGACCAAGGAACAGGAAAAGCCATTCTACTCAGCACTAAAAAGACCGCTTCCCCCGCCCCGCCGAGGAGCCGTTACCGCAGGAATTGTACCACCGCTCCTAAAGCCACGGGAAGGGGGAAGCGCTTATTCCTCTCTCTGCAGTTGATGCCGTGAGAGCTGCTGGGCTCCGAGGCTGCACCCCTACGGGCAGCCGGAGTGGGGTCTGCGCTCACCGTTCCTGCGCGCGGCGGGGCGAGGAGGTCGTCCCCTGCTGCCGGTGTGTGAAGGGCCTGAAACCATAATGGGCTCTCTGTAACATTCCCCAACGTTGACATGTTCGGTGCCTGTTTTGTCAGGCAAACGCGCGCGATCTCCTCCGGAGCTGGCTCAGGCGCGCTAAATTACTTAGTTGTTCCTGCCCTTCGACCACGGGGCTTTCTGCCTGCCTCAATAAAAAGCCCTTCAGGAGAAATACACGTCCACGTGGGGGGAAGGAAAAAAGAGCGAAGCCCCCACAGAACAGCCTTTCTTGCCATATAAAGAGCACACTCAGAGCCCACGGCTTGGAAATGCTCGGCGGCGCTGGCATTCCACGCCCGGCGCGGCCAGAAGGGTTAAATGAGATTTACAGCCGTTCGCAGCAATTACGCAGCGCCGCAACGCGATGGTAATTCCAGAAAGAGCATCTCTGAACAAGACAGGCATGTCGGGGAGAGCCACTCGCAGGAAGCTCTGCAGGCAAAACATTACATAGGCTCTTAATTAGGGTCATTGACTCCTCTGCAGAACGATCCTTATCGAGGACGGCGAGGAAGAGTCAGCACTCTGCTGTGGGGTGGCCTGCAGAGGGTTGGTTAGGCGACGCCGGTGGGCAACTGGGTCCTCTTTAAACTGGTAAAACAGTTTTTCCTGCTTTTTATTTAAGGAGGTCTTTAACCCAGCCAGGCTCTGCTTGAGCTGGGAAAGCTGGTTGGTTGCTTTCTGCTCCACCTGGGCAGTGAAAGCACCTTTGCTTTACGACTGGATGATCTTTTGAGGTTCCTTCCAACCCCTAATGATTCTGTGACTGTCAACTTCGAGCAGACTCGAGTGACAACAGGGGCAGGAGGAGCTTCCAGCCCAAACAAGAAACCCATTTTTGTTGCATTTTCACTCTTCTATTTCCCTGCAAGACTGTCGTTCACACAGAATCATCCGATCATTCAGGCTGGAAAAGACCTTCGAGATCATCAAGTCCAACCGTCTGTTCTACAAGCCCCAACCACTACCCCATCTCCTGAAACACCCTGTCTGCCCATTTGTTGAACCCCTCCAGGGACGGCGCCTCCACCCGCTCCCTGAGCAGCCGGTTCCAAGGCCTCCCCACTCCTGCTGCGAAGCGTCCGGACCTCCCCGTGAAACATCACCACACAGCTTCCACTCGGGGCCCCCGGTACCTGCCAGTTCTCCTCTCCCTAATTACGGGGACTGGCCTGTGAACGCTCGGCATCTGAGTAATGAGTGACTTATCTTTGCTGTTGAGGCAGAAACATACTGGGCATCGCTAGCTCCAGCCACGGATCTTTGACTGGGTTCCAGCTGTAAACATTCAACAGGAAGAGGTTAATTTTTTGATTCGGTTAATCTAAATACTGAAAGGCTCCTCACTCTGCTGTCCCACAGCGCTGCAACGCACATTCTGTAATTAGAAGCATATTTCGGTGATTTCGAGGTGGATTTTGCCAAACCAACAGAAAAGCATCAAACTCCGACGTTTGATGCCAAAAATACCCACTGTATAATTTATGCCAAATCAACAAAAGTCTTCTTTTGTCCTTCCCAAACCACACGAAAGAACGGGCTGCTAAGAAGTCCAAATGTGAAAGTTCAAACACAACAATTTGAAAAAGCCTTCTATTCCGCAGCGAACGAGATAGGGAGAAGCCCAAACCCCCCTGATCCCAGCGAGACTGAAGTCAGCAGCGGCGGCTCTGCCAGGACCTCTCTTCAACTCACAGAATCACACAACATTAGGGATGGGAAGGGACCTCCAAAGATCAGCCAGTCCAGTCCCCCTGACACAGCAGGATCCTCTAGATCCAGTCCCACAGGAACAGGCCAGGTGGGTTTGAAACGGCTCCAGAGAAGGAGACTCCACAACCTCCCTGGGCAGCCCCTGGCACTTTCATTGGGAAGAAGGTCCTTCTCACACTGATGTGGAACCTCCTCTGCTCCAGCTCACACCCACTGCCCCTTGTCCTGTCACTGGGTGCCCCTGAGCAGAGCCTGGCTCCATCCTCCTCACACCCACCCTTCACATATGGATCAACATCCATGGGGTCACCCCTCAGGCTCCTTTTTCCCAGCTCAAGAGCCCCAGCTCCCTCAGCCTTTGCTCAGCAGGGAGATGCTCCCCTCCCTCCATCCTCCCTGTGGCCCTGCGCTGGGCTCTCTCCAGCAGCTCTGTGTCCTTCTGGAACTGAAGGGCCCACAGCTGGACACAATCTTCCAGATGTGGTCTCCCCAGGGCAGAGCAGAGGGAGAGGAGATCCTCTCTCGGTCTACTAACCACCCCCTTCTGATCCACCCTGTGTATTCCTCCCTCACCCCACTAGCCACGCTTCTAAGGCAGAAAGCAAAAGGGAGCCTCTTGGTGGTACCAGCAGAGATACCAGGAGATGGCATTTTGCCAGCGTGAGCAGGATGTACCTCAGAACATCTGCTAGGTCTTTAACTAACCGCACGGTGCCTGGAGACTGTTCGGGTGAGCGTTAGACCACGATGCTCCGTCTGGCACCGGCAGAGCCCCAACGATTCACTGCCACAGAAACTGCGAAGGAAAGGGTCCCGCAAAGAAGAAGTTGTTATTTATAGACGCGACGGAGAAGCTCCAAAGCTACTTGGAAGCGGCCAGAAATGGAGCAGCCTTTTCCTTTTGGAGTGTAAACCTTGTGGTTGGCCGCCTTGGGTCTCCTGGTGCGTGGGAATCGCTGCAGGTTGCTCCCCAGGCAACGAACCTGAAGGCCTGGGCTTTCAGCGGACCGTCAAAGCTCCCCTGGCAGCTGGGTCCACTCCCACCACTGCCAGGGCAAAGGGAAAAGAGCAGGCAAGGTGTTTGCCTGGCAGTGGGTGATGAGGGTTCTGAGATGATGAATCACAGAACAAGACAATCATCAAACCATCCAGGTGGGAAAAGACCTCTGAGATCATCAAGTCCAACTGTCTGTTCCACAAGCCCCAACCACTACCCCATCTCCTGAAACACCCTGTCTGTGCCTCCACCCCCTGCCTGGGCAGCCTGTTCCAAGGTCTGAACGATGCAGGAATGTTACTACTGGGAGAATTTCTTCCACCAAGTCAGCTGGGCAAAGAAGGTGTGAGGGAGAGCTCTGTGACTGCATCTGACAGGGGGTCTTCCTGTACGCATCAACAGATACGGAATCCTCCAGCAGGAACAACAAGTTCAGCTCCACCAGCTGACTTTTGGGGGCTACAGGAGATACTGGAACAGGCTGCCCAGGAAGGCTGTGGATGGTCCAGCCCTGGAAGTGTTCAAGGCCAGGCTGGACAGGGCTCTGCGCAACCTGGTCCACAAGGAGGTGACCCTGCCCACACGGAACTGCGGATGGAACTGCATGATCCTTGAGGTCCCTTACGCCCCAAACCACTCTAATGTTCTACGACCACGTAAAGAAATCACAGGGATTTTGGAAAAGATGGGATGTTTATCCATCACAAAACATCTTCAGCAACCACCAAATTACTTCCACCGATAGTTATGAAACATCTCAGGATGAAGCTTCATGAAAAACAGACTGGGAGAGCCACGGTGGCTTCCAAGGTACAAAGAGCCAAGACTTGCCCACCTCCCAAAGCTCTGGGCTCTGCTGAGCTGGCCAGACGCATGAACTGGTTGCCACCAGAAGTCAAGATGCAAAGGCAAGACCTTGCACATGTTCAGAGCTCCCTGAGAGCCAGGACTACGGTCCTACGCAGAGGCAAGGGGTGGGTCCTATGCAGTGGCGGTAGACAGAAGCAGCAGAGCCATCTGGGCAAACTTGGCCCCCCTTTATCAAGCCTGGACTCCTTCAGGCCTGGCTCTGCTCACAAGCAGGGCTTTGGTCAGCAAATCTGACCGGAAAGGCAGAGTGAGGATCTGGGGGCAGGGTCAGGTGGCTGCGAGCCCTTTGCACGGCCACGCTGGGGACAACTCCATGGGCTGCAAAGGCACCTGAGCGGCTACACGCCTCAGCATCCATCTCCAGGACCCATGGGCTGCAGGGCAGCGCCGTGCCGCGTGTCAAAGCCCAGACCCCCTGCAAGATCTCGCTGTCAGTGATGGCAGCAGCAAGCTGGGAGGGTCCCGCACGCTGCACTTGGCAGAGGAGGTGGGGAAACCAGCCTGTGTGAGACCTCTGAGTGATCTCAACGGCGCAGAGAGGCGAGTGGGGCACACGCACAGGGGCTGGCTAACACATGTCTGCAGATGGCATGAAGCAAGGAACCCAGCAGAGCTCCCCGGGCTGCTGCCCAGCCGGCAGCGCAGGGAAAAGCCGCTGTTGTCCCTCTCACGGAAAACCACTGCGAACCTCAGAGCCCATCCCGAGCTGGAACGGGAACTGGAGCGGCTCAGAGCGGCTGGACTGCAGCAGGAGTGACCCTTCCCGTTACCTCTTGCACTATTTAGACTGGCTGAGCTTCCCTGGCCTAGCAGCGCTCACACAGCCTCCATCTGCCCGCTCCAAGCGAGAGTTATAGCGTGCGCTGCCGACGCCGTCGCTCGGGTTTGTTTTTTCTCTTGCGATCTTGACTTCATCCCAGCGAGGGCTCCTGTCTCTAACTAGCCGCTGTCAAAACAACTCCAGCGGGGAGATAAGGGGGAGAAGACTTTGAAGAGGCTCCTTCCTGCAAGCTGCTCGCTATCTCCCCAAGACATTTGTCAGCATCCCCGAGGAAGGGCAGCAGACGTGGGGAAGCCAGGAACCATTCCCCCCTCTTAAGCCTCCAGTCACATCACAACCCAGTATTTAAAATGGCTCGTGAATCCCAGATAAAAAGCAAGCGATTAGCCTCTAGAAGAAACCTCTGTTTTCCATCACCAGATGTGGCCCTTTCCCACCAGCACAGATATTCATTCATGGAAGGACACATATTTCTGTCCTTTTTTCCCAGCTTTCTTGCTTCTCCGCTCTTTACGGCCACCTTTCTCCTGATTTAAATGAGACTGTGGCTTTGGACGTGCTCCAAAGCCACCCCCGAGAGAGAAGGAGACTAGGAAAGGGATGTGATTCATTTGGGTAGTTTCCCCTTTCTTGCATCTCACTTGGAGTGAAGCATGGGCAGATGAAAACGGGCCATGCACACCAGCCTGCTTCTCCACGAGAGGACACGATCCGGAGCTGCTCTGCCGGTGCCAGAGGAGCCACTCGCTCATCTCCATGGCATGGTCAAGGCTTCCCCCCAGCCTGGCTCCGCAGGCTCACGCTGCTCCCTTTATCCCATAAGTGAATCTTATGGGAAGTGAAACAGGGCCATTTTGTGCCATCAGGGACAAGTCCCCCTTGGCCGGGTGAGTCGGGTCATTCCCATGCCCCTTGGCCATCTGCAAGAGGCTCGTTTGGAGTATGAACTGATAACTCCGGGCTCGCGGTAGGGCTGGTGTGCAGCTTCTCCAGCTAGGCGAGGGTTTGGGATTGTGGGGTTTAGGTACCGATTTTCCAGCTGAAACCTGTGAAATAAGGGAATTTGGAAGCATTTCCATCCCAGTTTTCCAGGCACCTGATGAATAGCAGGAGCCTGCAGACCACGCTGAGCGCTGCGCTCTTCTTCACCCATCGCTGTTTGATTGCTGGCTAGGGTTTAGCTGCAAAAGCTCCTTTTGTATCTGCTCTGAGCTGGGGGTAACAGCAGTGCTGTCAGCTCTCGTTCCCTCGGGGAATGCAGTACCTTCCCTGGGACCTCCTGCTGAGGTGGTCCCCTCGGACCACAGAGCTTTCCCTGTGGCCAGCAGCCACCTCTGCTTCCTAGCGATTCTGCACCCCCAGACCGGGAAACTGAAGCCCCAGCACCGTCCTTGGAGCCCTCCAGCCCTGAGCAAGCCCCAGACACATTTTCTGACAGGGTTTCTCAAAGAGGGTCACCAAGCCACAGCCTGACTGGAACCTCCCTGCCCGAAGCACCCCCAGGGTGGATTCCAGCGAGACAGCAGCGAACGGGAGACGCCAGGCATGGGGAACAGGATGGAGGGGTCGCAGCACCTGCGCCCCAGCCCGGCTCCGCAGCCTCGCGCCGGCGTTTCCTGCGCTGGCGCTTCTAAGGGAACCGCTGAGCCCAGAGCCGGCGGGGCCATCGCTGTTTTCTTACTTTTCAAATGGGCAAACAAAACACGGGAGTAGGAGGCATGAAAAAAAGCCCCGCAGTCTGCACAGCCAAAGAAAGGCCACGGCGCTGAGCGACTTCTCTTTCGCTGCAGCCCATTGTTAGGCGGAGGCCTGCTGTCCCTTTCCCATGCCAGCGAGAGATTTGCCTGGTGCCGGCCAGTTCTTTATCCCACTGCGCAATTAATACAGCTTCCCGCAGATAAACACGGGCTTGTTTGACTGTGTCTCTTGATAGGCCCCAGTAAGGCTTGATAACGTGGATGGTCGGATGTTGTCAGGACGAAGGAGTCAGACATGCTGGCAGCAAGCTTTTCCCTTTCAAAGCACACATGTTTAGAAAAGAAAGGGCTGCGCCTGCTCGCAGCAAAGCGCCGCCGAAATCGCGCAGAGGCATCAAACAGGAGGCAGGGGTACGGGCCGGGAGCTGCTCCCCGCCTGCCGCCTCGCCAGGAGCCGCCGCGGCGAGTCCAGAGATCACCCAAACCTTGGGGCACATTAAAAAACCCAGGAGGTAAAACACCACCAGCAGAATGAAAAGCAAATGAAAATAGAATTCCTTTTTATTTCCCTCGTTTCTATTTCTCTTCTTTTTTACTTCTATTTATTTTCTTTTCTATTTATCTTCTTTTTTTATTTCCCTTGTTTCTATTTCTCTTCTTTTTGATTTCCCTTGTTTCTATTTCTCTTCTTTTTTACTTCTATTTATCTTCTTTTCTATTTCTCTTCCTTTTTTTATTTCCCTTGTTTCTATTTCTCTTCTTTTTTTATTTCTCTTCGTTTCTGTTTCTCTCTTTCAACCCCCTGTCCTGCCCCAGCCCGCGGGTTCATGTCAGTTATCCAAAGGTCCCCACTGATCACAAGCCCTAGTTTCTTAATTTAGTAACTTTCATTTTTTTCCCTAACTTTATCTTCAAGTCCCTTTGATTTGATTGTGCAAGAATCTCGGCGCTCATTAAAAATAAACTAATTATCTTTGGCGAGACTGGAGAGACAGCGGCCCCGCAGCGGGTAAAACTCTGCACCCTGCTCCTCGCCTCCCCTGGGAGATGATGGCCAAGGTCACCCCCACAGGATGCTCGTCCCATGGCAAAAGGGTGGCACTGGGGGACTTGGCCAGGACTTTGAATGGAAACTTCTTCCAGGACGCCAAACAGGGATGTGAGGGCATGGTGCTGCCTTGGAGCCTCTCCACTCCCCCTGTCCAGGTCCTGCACGCCTGCTGTCATCCCTTTGTGTCCAAAGCTGGGTTATCTCCACTGCCCTAAGGCCCCCCGGCTCTGACACTTGTATCTTCCAGCTCCTCCTCTTCCCCCCTGCCCGAAGACATCCCGTCCCTTCCCATCTCTCCCTCGGAAACTACCCTATTCTTTCCATATTCCCTCTTTCCTTCCTTCCTGCTTAGCTGCAGACACAGCTCCCCTTCCCCAAAGTCTCAGTCCTTTATCTGGGTGCCAGGCTATGGGGGAACTCGACCTTCACACTTCTGTCTCCCTCCTCACTCCATCCTACCCTTCGCCTGCCCACCTCTCCCAGCTGCATTGGGATGTGCTTTGAAGAAGGCAGCTCCGTGTGGCAGCTCCATGTGCTGCTCACCTGGGAGATGGCACCCATGGGTGGCTGACGGGGCCCTGGGGAACGCATTCTTCTGGGGAACCCCCTGGGGAAATGGGGTCAGGTTGTGCCAGGGGAGGTTCAGGCTGTATCTTAGCAAAAACTTCTTCCCAGCAAGAGTGGGGAGGCCTTGGAACAGGCTGCCCAGGGAGGGGGTAGAGGCGCTGTCCCTGGAGGGGTTCAACAGCTGGACAGGAGATGGGTTAGTGGTTGGGGGCTGTAGGGCGGACGGTTGGACTTGATGATCTCGAAGGCCCTTTCTAACTCTGATGATGCTATCAAATTGACAGCCCAGGAGTGGTCACCTTCCCGGCCTGGAGGAGCCATCTCACTCACTCAGCCCTGCACAGGAGGAGCAAAACTGCCGCTCAGTTCAACTGAGGTCCTCGGCTCGATGTGAGCGAGCTGCAGGCGCTCGTCAGCCAACACTGCAGCGCGAGAACCTGCCAAGCCACCGCAGACCCCAATTACAGGGGCAGGGCTCGCTCCGAGCCAGCCCGGGGCAACACCAGGCAGCTTTATTAAAATAATAAACCCCTGGTGTCTGCTCGAGGAGCAAAGTACAGGGCAGTGTGATCAGATAAACGGTGACAAGACCCATCCAGCTCCAAGGCAGACGAGGGCTCGGAGCCCTCCCTGTGAGGAGATCCTCCCGTGGCACCGGCGGTTAGTCCTGCGCTAGGTTCCTGGCTGCTGTGGTCACAAACAAACTGGAGGCACCTCTCCCCTCAGCCAGCAGTTTGGTTCTGCCGGCGCTTCCAAATCTCCGCTTAATCAACAGATTAAGCAGGTTCACACTTGCGTTTGCAAATAACAGGGTCAGCAGGAGCAGGAATGAAATTCCACACTTGCTGAACGAGTGGCCTTTGCGGGGTGCTGGGGGAGGATGGAGGGGGCTTTGCAGCCGGCAGCGGCGATGGCTGCCTGGATTCTGGCTCAGCGATCGCTTTCCATTTGTTTAAAAGGATATTGATCCTTTAGCAGAAGTTGGGGCGGGCTCAGAGAGACGCAACGGAACTGCGAGGAGTGAGGAGGAAGGCAAAGATGGTGGTAGAGGTTGGAAGGGACCTCTGGAGACCATCTAGTCCAGCCCCCAGCTCATCTCAATGCTTTGCCTGAGCCTCTCTGACAGGCTGCTAAGATGCTCCTGAGACCCGTCAGGGTCGCACAAGTGTTAGCACGACCGTGTCCAGCTGACATCCAAGTGGGATTGCCGAGTGCCGGCCCCAGAGGCCCTTCCCTTCCATCTACAGCAGATCAGACCACAACTGTACTGCTTTGAAACGGTATCAACGCGTGTGAAGGTAAGAGAGAAGATCTGTGGCCCTGAAATCCAGCAGTCAGGTCAGTTACTGGACTGGCAACACAATCTGGGAGGGAAGAACCCAGCTGCAAGCCTGGGAAGGGCTGTGGAGATGGGTGGTCTGAGGGATTCATGAGGGTACATGGTTCAGGAGATGGTTTTACTGATTAGGGACTATAGCACAGATGGTTGGACTTGATCATCTTGAAGGTCTTTTCCACCCTTGCTGATTCCTTGATTCTATGTCCTCATGGACATTCAAGGCTCAGCTGGAAACTGAAGGAGAGGAGATTCAGACTAGATCTGAGGAAGAAGTTCCTCAGTGCAAGGATGGAGAGACTCTGCAATTGATTGCCTGGAGAGACAGTGGCTGCCCCCCTCCCTGGAGGTGTTCAAGGCCAGGCTGGATGAGGCCTGGAGCAACCAAGTCTGGTTGAGTGGCATCGCTGCCTGTGGGAGGGGGTTGCAGCAGAGGTCCCTTCCAACCTCAGCTCTTCTGTGATTCTATGATTCCCTTAAACTGTAAAGGATGACTCGAGAGTCCCTTCTTTGCTGTAAAAGAGTTGATCCAGGGCATGTGATGCCCCAGGATTCATCTCAAAGCCCCTGCTGAACCTGCAGCCTGGCTGCACCCCGTGCTCATCATCTGCAGGCATCGGTATCGTAAACAAGACAGAGACATTCTAAATCTGCTCACGCACCAGGGCCATGTTCACCTCTCCCTGCAAGAACTGTGCTGCAGTCAGGCCTTCTCTTTCCGTTCTCCCACTCACACCCCAAAATACCTTTTAATTGGACCCCACGCTACCCCTTAAATATCTTCCCTTGGAAGACTGAAGCTGGGTCGATGGGCAGACTGGTCAGAGGCATCATGATCCTCTAACCGGGAGTATTTACGAGGAAGTCATTACGAGGGAGGCGGGGAAGAGGGGCTGGGGACGCTGAGAGGGCCCTTTCATTGATCAGCTTATTTTTAGAAACCCAATTTCCATTAATGGGTTTATGGTTTCAGTGAGAAGAGCAGCTGGTGCCAATGTTTACAACTCGGAGTCACGTCACACGATCTCAAGGCAGTGGAAACTCTTACGAGCCCTGGACAATTGTCCCACTGAGCAGAGCTTGCCCTGCTGTCCAGTCACGGCACGGTGTCGAGCTCAGCCCTGAGGAACCAGTCCTCCCAGTAAACGGCATCAGGTGGACACGAGTGACTGGGTGGGCTGGAGCTGCACAGACCTCTGTGAACCATGGGGGTCATCCCACGATGTTTTCTGACTTCCAGCAACACTAAGCCCTTCAAGATCTACCTGCAGAGTGCAGCTACGGGCTCTGGGGACAGAGCAGTCACCATCCTGTGTGGGACAGGACAGGACAGACAGCAGGGTCTCCTGCAACAGGGTTTGTACAGGGTGCAATTCTGAAGCAGATCCCCCAGTTCCTTCCCATTTCCACACTTCCTTTGCCCCTCAGGGCTGCCTGCAGCAGATGTGCTCCAGGCGTGAATGGGTGCAAGTCCCAGAAGCCACCTCACTTGGGTGAGAGAAGAGACTGTGAAGATCTGCCCTGCTGATCTCTATTGTCTTCCTCTCACTCTCATTTCCTCTTCTAATCTCAGTGAAGTCCAGGATGGAAAACCCCCACAGTCCTGCACGTTAGAACCTTTCCTGCAAAGACCCGCAGCTGAGCCCTGTCACACAGCTCCACTGACGCCTCGTCCTACCGTGACCGCCTGCTGGTGCCCACTTCTTCCCCTGCAGAGCATCAATGGGGCTGTCACACTGCTGTTCCCCTCCACACAGAGGTCCCACAGCCCTCTTCAGCCTGCCTGCAGCCCCTCAAGCTTGTGGGGAGGCTGCAATATCCCTGCCCTGCAGAGGACGAGCGCATGGCTACTCCCCAGCCCACACCTCAGCCAAGCCCGCAGTGCCCTGACCTGCTCCAAACCCCATTTCCATCAAGGCTCAGACCCCAAAAGCCCAGACCAGCCTGGTCTCGAGGAAGTGAAACCCACTTCTGGCCCACACCCTCGGTTGTTTTGCTCTTGCAGAGCTTCTCCTTCCAGCTCCCCATCCACGACGCAGCCAGCAGTCGAGGTTCAAGCAGCAGGAATGGAAGCGGCAGGGATGGAAGCGGCAGGGATGGAAGCGGCAGGAATGGAAGCGGCAGGAGTGGAAGTGGCAGGAGTGGAAGCAGCAGCTCCCCACTGCAGCAATAAAAGCAGCCTTGCAAGAGCTTTTGTCGGGCTGGATTCCTCCCTCAGCCATACCCGCCCGCAACTTGCAGGGGCGCCCGGCTCCGCTGGCCTTCGGTCTAGAAGAGGGGTCAGATTCCTGCACGTCTTGCGAGGGCACCATTCCACTGGCTAACGTGGGATGGTCACACCCAGGCAGTTTGCAGGATTAGGTCAACAGATACTTCATTTTTTAATTGTTAAGAAAGTCAGCCCTCGGGGAGAACTATTCCTGAAAGGCTTCGTGAGAGAAGTATGCAGCACGGACGTCAAGAGGGACGACTCCAGGGAGGCCAGAAACAATCTGGGAACCGAAAAACCCACCAGCCAGAAGTGATGCTGGCCATTATGGGATGGCTCCCCATGATGGCACAGGGTGAGGCACTTTCCAGTGGGCTTGTGCATTTTTGGGCAAGTCGGGGATCTGAGTCAGGGCTTTTCAAATCCTCCTGCTCAGCCCAGCCGATCGGGGCATGCACAATCCCTGAATGGACCCAAATGTCATCCTAATCAACATCTGGCTCCAATAAGCAGCCTGATGGTCATGCTTTAACAATGTTTGTTCCAAACTAAACCTTTAACTAAACATCTTCTGCTCTGGGGTTTTGATAGCGGAGCTGCGAGAGCTAAGAGGCTGCTTGTGTTTGTTTTCACTCGAGATCCCAGTTCTCTGGGGTTTCACTCATCCTCACACGTTCTTCGGGGCTGAACTTGGTGACGTGAAAGAGATTTCTGCTGTCAGAACCCAAGTTTCAGAAGATGTGACTCTGGTGATTTTAACCTGCGACCTCGAAGCTGCCACAGCAACAGACTAGATGGTTTTACTGGTCATACTGGGGCTGTCTCACTCCTCCTCCCCAGGACAGGCAGGAGATTCAGGATAGATCCCGGGACTGCTGTAAACAGGACAAGGAGCAGGTAGAATTTCCATCATGGGATTCTTGCAAAGCAATATCAGAGCCAGATCACCCAGACAACGATCCTGCCCCGTGACGGGGATGGACGAGTGGCCGTTCCACGGCTCCTCTCAGCCCACTGACTCGGTGATGCTGCCCCGCAGAAAGCAGCAGAGCCACGGCACCTTTACACCCCACAAATCAGCCGGGGCTGTCATCTGCAAAGGGCAGTCACCACCCGGCTGATGATTACAGGCCTCTGCACAAGAGACACCCAGTCTCCTTTGCTCACACAGCTACAAGCCACAGTCAAGCCCAGACTCGCCCATCATCCAGGTTGTAAACTCTCTGCGCGGGGCCAAGTTCTCACTCAGTCTAGACGAAGCCAGCAGAGCAGCTCGGGAAAGGCAGCAGCCCCAGACCCAGCCTGCCTCAGCCCGGAGCGTGGCTGGAAAGCACGTGGGGCGCGGGCTCGGCAGGCAGGAGCCTCCTGCTGACCCTGCTCTGAGCTCAGAGGGTCGGTGGCCGTCACACGGGGTGCGATGTGCTCAGTTCCCACCCCTGGGGAAGCGGGAAGCAGGCAGGTTCAGGAACAGCGGGTTCTGCGGCTGGCCCCAGCGGTGACTCAGCCGACTCTGCCATCCCGTCCCGCTGTCGCTATCCGTATCACGGGGACACAAATGCTTCCCTTGCTTCCTAAAGCACTGCCAAATAAACCGAAAACATGAAAGAGCAGCTAATTCTAAAGCAGCTGCTACGAGTCCTGTCTTCGCCTGCAGCTGCTGTCACCAAAACATGTGGAAATAACTGCCCGGTGCAGAGCGAGGGGAGCCAGGTCGGAGCCTGGCTGGCCCACGGCTTCCCGGCCTGTCCCACTCCTTTCCCATCCTGCTTCGAGATGCTCAGGCTGGTGGCCCCTGGGTACCTCCTCCTCCTGGCACTGCTCTGGTTTAGCCAGCACAGCTGACCCCGGAGAGGAAGAACCAGCGGATCGCTTTTATTTCCTAAGTCAAATCAAACAAAGGGCTGTAAAACCTCCTCCTGCGCTCACCCTCCTCCTAGCACTCACTCACCTTTCCACATCCTTGCTCGTACCCTGCTCCTTCCAGCAACCAAATGCAGCCTCAGGGCTAGAGGTGGGTTTATTCCTCACCCTTGGCGGTCCAGGGGACCCAGCCCAGCCTGCTGCCCACCAGCAGGTAACCCCACACATGCCCTGCTAACCTTGGTCTGCAATATTGTCTTTCCACTTGTCCCTTTCCCAGCCAGGAGAGGCTTGCTGGCTTTGCCTGCGGGGAGGAAGGGCAGCTGTGGAGTCTGATTCCCATTCAGGACGGAGGGCCTCTTCGCCCAGCTCCCGCACGGCGTGAAGGCTTAAACGCAAATCGGAACCAGGCCCTTGGAGGTCTCACGTTGAGCAGGTTATGTTATTACCACGTTAAACATACTTTTAGGAGAGGGGGGCAACTGAGTTTAACCAGTACAACATGGCAGGGGCTGATGTTTCAGACCTGATCTTTCTCTCATCGTGGGAGGACCAGTCTTCCCGACGCCTTGGGAGAAGAAGAGCTGAAGGGGAAGGGGCAGCCAACCGCAGCCAAACAGAACCCTTTTATTTTTTGAATTGAATAAATATAAAGACACTGTATCTGAACAAAAGTGAAGCCAGTTCCACAGAGGATTTTTAAAAGCTTCCAAAAATATTCCCCCAGCCCGTGCCAAAGGTAATAACAGGCAGACTTTCCATGGAAAGCATCATTGTGGGGTTCGAGGAGGTCGCTCGGCTTCAAGTGCACAAACAGCCAGTGCCCTGTCCCGTCCCTCCCCTCTACGCACCGGGCCCTGCCACCAGGAACAAGTGGCCTTTTTCCAAACAAAAAAAAAATGGAAACCAACTTTCTTCCCTCAAAGGTGGCACAGAACCCACCCTCGCTGCGAGCAGGAGCAAGTTGGAGCTTGTATTTACGAGGGGTCCCCTCAAGAGGACTTTGACGCTTGTTTATGGAACGGCCGGACATCAACAGGTTTGCTTGGGGGGGCTCTTGGAAGCCTTTCTAAGCCCTGCTTTCTTCCCTGTCCCCAAAGCCGTGTCTGTAACGGATCCTGCAGCGAGGAGGTGGGAAACGGGCTGAGGAGGGGTTGCTGCTAACAGGCGCGCTACTGCAGGCTTCTCGGAGGGCTGCAAAATAACCCTCTTCAGTCTGAACGTCGCTGCCTTCCACCCTAATTATCCCCAAGGCTTTGACTTGTAAACACCTGACCTAATTCTTTCCATGGGCATTTTTTTAATAAGAGAAATTCTTCAAAAGTGTCTTTATGATGCATCACGCCGTGCTGCCTTGTAAATAAGCCGTGTGCCGAGCGAGCCGTTTACGGCGCGACCAGAGCAAGGCACTGAGTCACCCAACGTTCGGCACCGCGGAGAGGCACTGGGGAGGCTGGCAGCGCCCGGGCCTCCGCGCCCGGGAATCCACGTCCGGGCTGACGCGGAGGAAGGGAAGTCCTTGGGTCTGATCCTAGGAACAATACCACGGGCACATGCATTTCCTTTCACTTTTGGGATCGCAGAGGTTTGTCCTCAGGATGTTTCCGATGGATGGAGCTGCGAGACTTATCCAGCACTTAGGGGGATGTTGGTAGGAAATCAAGACTGCCTGGGCTGCCTTTGCCCAGCCCCAGCAGTAGCCCCAGCAGGACACGGGGCACGCCACAGCATGAGCTCAGCCGTTCCGACGCGCTTGCGTAGGCACCGCGAAGGCGCAGTGGCAAACCTGGGCGCTCCTCCAGGAGATCAGCAGGTCTCCCTGCTTTAGCGCTGGGAGAGGAAGCCCGGTGTGCCCGTTCCCAACTCACAGGCCACCCCGTCTCTTCCCCTGGCGCTCCGGGTCAGCACTGGTTGTACCAATTCTCCCTATTTGCATTTGGGGTTTGGAGACACTTGGGTAGGGTCGTGCCCAAACCTGAAGGCGTCTCGGTCGCGCACAGTTAGTGAATCCAGCGCCAGGCTGAGCCTAGGTCCAGCGAAACCCGGAGTGACCAGTGGAGAGATGAGCCCCAAGAAGGCTGAGGGGCAGGGAAGCGCCACGGGCATCGCTGCCAGCTGCTGCTGGCCCTTGGCAAGAAGGGAGACCCAACCTCCTGGCTGGAGGGAGGGAGTTAAGGAGCAGGCCTGGAGAAAGAGTTGCCGAGTGCGTTGCAACACGATAGAAGCTCCGCAGGCCTTTGATCTCGGGGCTGTTCTTGAACTGTCACTTTAATGATGTGTCAAAGACTAAAAAGAGTTGAGATTAAGAATACTGGAGCCTGGGGAGAAGGAGAAGGCCATTTTGAGCCCTCTGGGTCTTCCCTGGGTTTCTGGAAGCTTTGCGCTCCGCACCAACACGTACGTGCAAAGCAGGTCAGAGGGCAACGTCCCGCACCACGGCTTGCCCTGTAAAACAGCCCCGGTGCTCCCTGCACGGGCAGATCCCTGCTGCTCCTGACGTGCACGCGCACGCTCTGCTCCGGCAAGCCCTGCGCTCGGAAGGCCAGGGCGAGCTGTTTTCTCCAGCCCTTCCGTGGGATGCTCTCCCGCTCCGAACGTGGAGCTCCCCAGAGCCACGCTGCGGCTCAGCCGCTGCCCCGGGCTGGTGGCCGCACAGCAGGCAGGTCTCCCTGTTTTATCAGCGCGCGACTGGCAGGAGGACGTTTGGGCTCTCTGCAGCGGCATCCATTTCATTAATATCCCAGCCAGCTTTAATGGCATTACCATCAGGTTAATCTACTTTAGATTAATGAACCTCGGTTTCAGCCAGGCAAGCTAATTAGGACGATTTTCTTTGAACTTGTTCTAATGAATGTATTAATATCATTCAAGGCTTCTTTTGGAGCTGCAAGCACGGCCATGTTATTCCTGAGAAGGGGCCAAGCACTTTTTTATTAGGGAATCATGTGCTGCGCAGGGGCTGAGGCCGCGCTGCCTTTGTTTTTGCTCTCCGCGCGGCACCTTCGCGCTGGCTGCGAGAGACCAGCCCTTTGCTTTGCAGCCCCGCGAGTCACTGAGAGTTCAGGAGGGCTCTGAACACGCTCGGCATTAATAAAAGTTTGGAACGTTTACGGCTGCCTAGCTCTGCCTCTTAAAAAAACATTGCAGTTCACCCTGAGCCACCTGATGTGGTCTCCTAGGTCTCCTCCCAGCTGTCTGGAGCCTCGCTCCTCACCTCCAAGATGCTTCAGCTACAATTATTAGGTGCAAATTGCCCCCCCCCCAGTCTGCAGACCTCATCCCATAAGACCAGTGCTGGAGGAGTACCACAGGTACTGTAGGAACAACAAAGGGAAAGAAAACTGGGGCTCCTGGTGGCCCTCCAGGACTGATGCTGGCAAGCTGGGCTGGCTCCCAGCACAGTGAGGGGTTGGGAAGGCAACAGGATGGGAAGGGCCTCCAGGGCAGGAGCTGTGCCCAGCTTGGAGGGGGACAAGGTGGTAAAGAGCCACGTCTGAGGGGTCTGGGTTGGGATGACCGGCATCTGGTCCCTAACCAGCAAGGGCACAGCTCGAGTGCAGCTTTTGCAGGGGATCTGGTGGCAGTTTCCCATGCGGGCAAGGCCAGGCTCAAGGCCAGGCTCAAGGCCAGGGTTCAAAGCAGGGAGAAGTCACTTACAACTTGGCTTCACCACAAGCTGCCCTGCACCAGGGTGTCTCTTGGACACCGCTATGGGAATCTTCCTGGGCTGTTGTTTTGAAGGAACATAAAGAACGCGCAGGGATAAACACTGTGGGTTTGCTCAGCCTCTTGTGCTCTGCCTTCCTGACAGCCACCAGGTCCCTAGGGAAGCTGCTAAAGAGACAGTCTTCTCAAGGACACCTTCCTCCAGCCCCGGAGGACACTCTCAGCCTCCTGCCATCCCAGCCCTAGGCTTGGGAGCGGCTTCCAACCCCAGAGTCCCTGGCCGTGTACAACACGGGGCTGGCTTCAATGGGTTCTTTGATGAATCGTTCCTCAGCTGAAAACCACAGGTCCCATCTCTCAGCGTCACAATCCCTCAACATCAATAAAACAAACAGCCTGGAAACTGTTCTACACAAACCTATGGCCACACAGGTATCATTCAAGAACAGGGACTGTGAGTTCTACCCCCCCTCCACCTCTAAGCAACCAAAGTGCCAGCCAAGGTGGAGTTTATTTATAAATGCACATTTGTGATGAATCACTGGAGGAAATTCATGCAGGCTGGAGACAAAAGTCTGCAGTTGCTAAACCAAATAGGAAATGCTCTTTACATCTGCCTCTCGGGTTGGCACCCACTTCCCCTTGGAGCCTCTCTTCGCCTGGGTAGGCCTGTTTATTTTTGGGCTACTTTTGTTTGCAAAGCCAAACAGAGCTTCTGATTTTTATATTTATCTTCCCCCCCTCCTCCTCTGTAAACAGCACTTCTCACTTATTGAAGCCCCAAATTATTAACAGTGGCATTGGATCACCTTCCTGCGCAGAGCTGTTTACTCTCTTCAGGGAAAGCAAAGCAGCAGAGGTGGAAGCTGGGTGGAAAAACAAGCTCAATGAAACAAGAGAAGAAAAAGAAGCGTGGTGGAGAGAACCTACCAGCTATGGAAAAACTCCCTTCTATTTTCTACCCGGTTGATTTTTCATATTAGTGAATTGCAATGATTAGATGGGTACAAATTACTAACTGATCCCTTCCAATCCCTAATGTTCTGTGATTCTGTGAAAAGGACCCAAACATTTGTGTTTTCCCAACGGATTCCCCTGGATCTCCAAGGGGGCACCACCAGGCCCACAGAGATTCATCCACCTCCATGCAGTAAAGAGCTGGATGGAGAAGCCACGTCCCTACACGTGCTCATACTGTACTGGGAACATATGGGTTCACTTGTGTCACCCCATGAGTCTGAGACCTCTGCTGCTGCAGAGAGAGACTAAGTTGATGGGAGACCTTCCTGCTGTCTGCAACTACCTGAAAGGAGGATGTAGAGAGCTGGAGGTTGGTCTGTTCTCATCAGTGACAAGCAATAGCACAAGACAAAATGGCCCCAGGTTGCACCAGGGGAAGTTTAGACTGGACCTGAGGGGAACATCTCCCTGGAAAAGGTCCTCAGGCCTTGGAAGAGGCTGCCCAGGGCAGGCACTGAATTGCCATCTCCGGCCGTGCTTCACAGCCAGGCAGATCTGGAGCTCAGGGCCAGGGCCAGTTGGGTTCAGGGCTGGACTCGATGAGCTTGAAGATCTTCTCCAAGCGAAGCGATCCTGTGGTTCTGTGAACATTTACTCTGCTTGAATACGAGCTGAGGTGAGATAAGGAACAAGCTGTTGCTCCTAGGCCTGGCGTTTCTCCGGCAGCGGGTCCTCCCTCGCCCTGCGCTCACAAACTTGCACATCAGCTATTCCATCACCCCCACTCAGTCCAGCGTTTGTATGCAGAAAGCTGGCACGGCTTTTCCTTAGGAGACTTTAAAATCCTTCCAGCCCCACTGGAGAGAGAATTAGCGCTGCCAATTTTACTTTTTCCTTTTTTTTCCCTTTTCCAAGGGTTTTATAGAATGTGCTATGCGTGCAGAACGCAGCCTTTAACTGTTAGGAAAATACAGTCATTTGAAATGTAAGCAACCAAAATAGACGCGTGCAGAAACAGCAGCAGCGACCGAGGAGTTCGACCCGCTCCGGGCACCCCGGGCAGAGCTTACTACCAGTAGTAGACTCCGCGTCCTGCTTCTGCTGGCTTTTTAGAGCAGGTTAAAAAAGAAGGGGATGGCTGCGAAAGATGACACGAGCGGTCATTTCGCGCCGTGAGAACAATAGCAGCAGTCAAGGCAAAGCTGAGGAACACGTCGGGGAAGCACGAAACTTCTCCCTCTTGGTCACAGGGCACAGGACTGCTGGAGTCTGTGGTTTGTAGGCACTGGAGGGGTAGTGCTCAGACTTCTGCAATCTTGGTTTTGCGGAATGCTCTGCCGCCTCCTGACCTCCGGAGCACGGATCCGGCCGGCCTGAACCAGCGCTTCAGCAGCTTGCTGGTTCTCAGGAGCTGTTTGGACCTTCGTTCCCGTTCAGCGGCCCGTAGAAAGCTGCTGGAGCCTTCCTGTTCATTTTACTGGGCTCAGGAGCACGGCTTTACTTGGGGAGGAGGCAACCTCGAGCAGGTTTAGGGGTTCTACACCCTCCAAAGTAACCCCCCAGCCTGTATCTTTACACAAGAACCACTAAGCAATAGCGGTGACAAAGCCCCGCACATCAGCTCTGCGCCGTCAGTTCTCCTGCCAGGCCTGGCCCCAGGAACGCACCTCTGAACGGGGTCACATCTCCCGGCTGCCAATGCAGCTCAGGATTCCAGAGGTACTCAAAAGCTTTCAAAAGTGCAGAGGCAAGTGTTTGAGCAAGAGCCTGCTCCCAACATTAAGAAGAGCTGTATTATTGCTCCTGCCAGAAATAACGTAAACTCATGTTACTCTAGGAACGGGCTTTGGGTGACCGGCTTTAGGACGCTGAGGGGAACTAGCTGTGCTTTAATAGTTAAAAAAGAGCAAGAAAGAAAGCCCAGCTAATGAGAAGCTGATAAGAAAAGCACTGACACGCCAGGAGCATCTCTCTCGATGCTCTCTCTGTTTACTGCTTGAAAGCACACACCAGCCTCTCCAAAGCTGTGAGCGGTGCCCGGTTTACAACACCTTCGTGGCTTTTTGCTTCTCACCCAGACACATCAAAGCTGGGGCCAGTTAGCCAAGGAAAACTTCATTGTTAGTGTTAACTCCCTCCAAGAAAAAGATTTTTGGAAGTTTGAGAATTTTTCACTTTGTGGCAATTGTTGATTAATGAAGCTCGATGGGCTGCAGCCTAAAAGAGGACTTTGTTAACACAAAACGCCAGAGCGCCCCGGCAGAGTAAGGAGATCTTTCCTTTGAAGCTAATTGACACACAAAACAAAACAAAAAAGGAACTGTGAGGATGGATTTATTCGGTGTGATCTTGTTTGCCTTCCCTGTTCCGCCCCAGGCTACTTCTGCTTGCAAAAAAAACCCCAACCAATTACCAGGACAGGAGGAGAAATCAAAGGATCACAATATAGCTGGAAAGGTTCGAGCTCTTGGGAAATGCTTAACAATGACACTTAGGGAAGGAACAGAATTACCCCTTTGCCTCCTCTTGGCTACCCCGGCACAGCTACTGGATCGGGAGCCAAGGCAGAGTCACCTCATAATGGGATCACCGGGATCCTGGGGGGTCTCTTCCTGCCCTCACATGGGTTTGTTTGGAGAAGTCATCTAACATCTCCGAGGCTAAATGTGTTAGTCTGGAAACAGTAAAAGTGACTCACTACAGGGGGATGAGCTGAGCTCCATTCCTGTTTACACACTGGTTTGGGCTTCCCAGAGGAAAGGTACCACGTGGAAATGCTGCTGCTTTCTCTCAGCTCACACGACTTGTCCTTGAGCTAATCATCACCACCAGGGGAGATACAGTGAGGGACCTGCTCAGAGAAGCCAAGTTTGTGCTCGGAGGTTGTATCAGTTACCGCTGCTGGGAGACTTGAGATTTGCTCTGATGGTCCCCAGGGTAGAGAAGAAGGTTTCTGAGGAGGGTTTTGGTCAGCTGTGAGGCAGCAGCATGGCCTAGCAGGAAGAGCATGAGGTCCAGGTGATCTGGGATGTGTCTTTCCTCTGATCTAGAGCTTTCCTCACCCATTTAGAAGATGGTTGAGGCAAGAGTTACCCATCTGGGATAGGGACTCTGAATCAGCACAACACGGGCAGCTCTGGTTAGCCATCAGCTCCTCAGCGCTCTTGAAGCCCATGTGAGGATGACCCCACCGTGGTCTGCTCCACTGCCAGAACCCCCTGGCCCTTTCCTTCAGGCCTCCTGAAAGCCAAGGCTTTGTGTGTTTATGTGGAGGTGCCTGTCGCGGGCAGGGGGAGCGGGAATGTCCCACTACGGGAGCGGGATGTGCACTTTGGAGTCTGCAGTCTGGCCGGAGGAAAGGGCTGCGTTATGGAAAGGACACGGGCAGAGATACGTGCCCCGGAGCCTCCGATCTCTGAGTCGGGGGTGGTTAGGTGATGGGAAGGCACTGCTGTTCCCTGTGGAACGTCCTCTCTGCCGACGTTCTGGAGAAAGCAATGGGGACTGTGTGCTTTTATTGAACTGGGGATCTGCATCCCGCCTCTGCGGTACGGAGCCGCCTATAAATCACCGAGTAACCCAGCTGTAAATCATCACCCGAGCTAGGAAAGCCTCTCGGGTCTTCAACAGCTTTTCTGCCCCCTAGTTCCTAAGCACAATCCAAAATGTCACCCAGACACTTCTGCCCAAGGCCTGATTTTTCATTTTGGGCTGGAAGTCGGAATTCGCAGCAGATCCAAGGCAACATGTATCCCAGATGGGTTGTGAAGCTTGTGAACTTCCTCCGCGGTGCAGCCCGCAGCACGTTACTCAACACGAGACGCGGGCAGCCCTTGTTCTCCCAGGCGTGGAGCCCTGATTTCCACCGAGCACAACGGCAGTGGTGCAACAAGCAACTCAACAGCTTGAAACTCCAGAAGCTGGCAGCACACTCCTCACCCAGAGCTAGCCCCCTGCCCCTGAAAGCAGGCCAGGTGCTTTCACGGGGCTCCCCGACCGTGCGAGCAGACCTCCATGTCGGAGATGAGAACAAGCCTCAGATGCAGGGGTTATCGGCTTCCCGACGGCTGGGTTGCGACACGGACAGTGAGGAGATTGCAACACGTTTGAGGACAGCACCACCTGGGTTCCCCGTTCTCAGGAGCCTGATGACAAGTCATAGCTGGAAGGAGTTGAGCAGCCAAGCTCAACGAGACTGAAATGCGTTGGTGAATGTACCCAGAGGTCTCCCCTTCGAGCTCCCTAGTTCTGGCAGGCTGGGGTCCAGCTTGATGATCTCAAGGGTCCTTTCCAAACAGAATGATTCTATGATTCACCTTGAATGCAGCCTCCATGCTGCGTCAGTAACGTCAAGAGACGCAACAGTATTGTTCTCCCCCCGATTCTTCTGTGCAGAGCAAGCTTTCCCTCCCGTAGCACCTCTGAGCAGTGCAAGGGCAGCCAAGTGGCAGCACCAGACGTTGGGGTTTTTCTTTCCTGGCCACGTACCAGCCGTGCTGGAGAACCCAACTGCAAAGGCGAAGCAGTGGGATCAAGGGCTCTGCCTGCATCATGCCGGGGATGCTTTCCTTAGACAGGTTAAGTGGAGATGATCAGCTGGAAGAAGTAGCAGCAGCTTTGGCAAACCCAGTTCCAGTGGTTTAACTGTCAGGATGTTAAATAAATAAACAGCAAGGGAACTGCAGAACATCCCCAGCACGGAAGGCAGCTCAGCTGTCTCCTCTGTGAACGGCCAGTAACACCTGGGAAGACTCCTGTCCAAATCCACCCGTGGCCCAGCCTCGTGGAACGAATGCTTTGACGTGCTCTTGCGCTTCAGCAGGAAGGTTGGAGAGACAGGAGGAGACCGGAGGGTGGCGGTGGGACGAGACTCCTCTGAGTGACCATCTGCAGCCCCTCTGTAGCTATTTCAGCTGAACAAAGCCCACCAAAGTGCTGCTGGAGGTTGGCAAAGAGTGTCCAACTCCTTCTTTCTCCAGTGTGCAGCCTGCCTGCTGCCAGTTCCAGGTGTTCAACACAGTGCAGCAGTTCACCCCAAGTCACACCTATAATTTGAGTCCCTGGGACATTTCCTCTGGCATTTCAAAGCACACGGAAAGGAATGTGCAAACCTGCCACTAGCCACAGGCAGGCAGCCGCTGTCAGGACCGCTCAGACGTGCCCACAAAGTCTTCCAAAAATCATACTGATGCCTCCTAGTTGCTGGGCACCGGGTGACACCGGAGCCCATGAACGTGAACACAGCGCTGACTTCTCTGTACTGAGTACTCGGGAATGACTGCAACGGCTCCTGCCCTCTGGAAGAGCTTTAGGAGCAGAACATCATGTTCAGATCACTAATCCTCACAAAGTCCCACCCGTGCTGTCTTAGGAAGGATCCCTTAGCCCCCGGGGAGTGACGCTTCTTTTCTCAGGAAGGGCACGTAGGGTCGGAGTTGCAGGAGGCTTCTATTCTGCTCGTCTGTCCTCATCATCTGTGGGAAGACCTGCAGCCTCGCCTGCTCTCACGGTGCTGTTCCTCCACAGACAGCTGCAAGTATCGGTCCATCTGCCGCGGGAGGGATAGAATTTGCCAGGTTTTGTGTTTCTTACGGAATTTCCACACCGCTTCAGGAATCCCTCTATTTTATAAGAAAACAAAGTGGCCTGTAAAACCCTTCTGAGGGTGTTTTATTTAGGCAACTAATGGCCAACAGAAGGCAAGGTGCTTCCATGCACTCCGCCTCCCTGCCCCAAGCCCCAGACAGCTTGGTCCCGCAGTCTCCAGGGGTACATTAACCCGGCAAAGTCCATGCTTGAGTTCAGAACTGGCACCATCACTCCTTCTCCTGCAATGAAAAGGCCAAGCGAGCTCAACACTGAGCCTCTCCTTCCCACTAGAAGGGGTTCCTTCAGCTGGATCTGTCCTGCGGCGCCCAGCCTGGCCGCCCCACCAGAACCACGTGTCCCAGCTCAAGATCCTGACTGTCCAGCTTTGTGGGAAAGCTCAAGTCCCGTGTTTGTAGAAAGACATCAAAGCTGCGATGGGGTTCACGAGATGGTTTGCAGGTCATCACACGTTGCGTTGTCAGGATGGACAGCCCTCTTCCTCCACAGAGCAGAGCGCTCCAGTTCAGGGCCAGTTACTGGTGTCCAAAGCCAATGAGAGTTCAGCGCTAGGGAAGAACAAACAGGAAGGAACTTCTTCACAGGGAGGGTGATGGAGCCCTGGAATGGGCTGCCCGGAGACATTGTGGAGTCTCCTTCTCTGGAGATGTTTAACCCACCCCGGCCATGTTCCTGTGCAACTGGATCTAGGGGATCCTGCCGTGGCAGGGGGATTGGCCCAGATGACGTTTCGAGGTCCCTTCCAATCCCTAATGTTCCGTCATTTGCAAGAAGCTGAAGAAGCAAAACATGTGAGACAAATCTGAACTGGCAGCTTAGCCCAGATCTGCAAACTGCAACCCCCAACAAGGATTTCCTGGACCTTTTTCCCCCGCTAACACATCCCAGCTAAACGGGTTTAAGAGGGGATAAAACCAACATGAAGATGTCTACGTTGAGGCTGTCTTCAGAGTTTAATCAGATCAATTGGAAACTGATCCAGTTAAACCAGCGAGCGTTTTGTAATGGGGAGCAGACTTTGAACCCCGAGCACATCAAACCTCGTTACACGTAGGCTTCATTAGAACAGCGCTTCCCTCCGCACTCTCAGGGCAGATCCCTGCCTCCTGAGGTTTGGGCTGGAATGCCAACGATTCCTTTTAATGCACTTCAGACATTTTGGAGCTTTGGCTGAGCTCTCCCCAAAAGAACCGGTGACAGTTGGTGGCGAGCACCCTGAAATGATTAGGGGTCGGGGAAAAAATAGATTTGGGATTCAAAACAACCCGCAAAACTGATGGGAAGAGGAGAAGTGTTCAGGGAGAAAAGACTCGTGCGGGGGAAGCGGTTGAGCTCAGCGCCTCGGCATCAGTAACATCTGAAAACGCGTCGGGGCGCCGGGCACGTCGTGTCGGGGTTTGACTTCGTTCCACCGCACTGTGTTTGCTCAAGTGGCGGAGTCACGTTTCTCCTTTCTTGTTTCCATGTCCTCACACATCTTGTTCCCTTCCAGTTCTACTTCCCATCGCGTTGTTGGGTTCCTGCTGCTGGGACATGCTCCATGACATCCATGCGGTGGCCTGTGTCTGATCCTCCCTGCTCCCGATTCCACAACAGCGCTTGTGCTCAATTCCAACCGACTGCAGCGGGATGGGAGCGAGGAACGGCAGCTGCTGCTGAGAGATGGGTTCTTCCCAGATGGGGGGGTCCAAACCGTGGGCAGACAGGGTGTTTCAGGAGATGGGTTCGTGGTCGGGCGTTGCAGGGCGGGCGGTTGGACTTGATGATCCTGAAGATGGTTTCCAGCCTTGTGAGTCTATGGGTGAATCCACAGGGAATGGGATTTTGCTGACTCAGCGTCTGGAAGGGACACAGTGCTAGGAGCGCCGCAGCGCTGCTATCTCTGAGCAAAGTGACACTGAATTGTGAAGGAAATGAGTTACCTCTCTCTCTACGCAGTGAACAGCTCTGAAATTAAACAGGCACTGCCCCAAACACAGAAATAGTCCAGAGGAGACCTCTCCTGCTCCACGGCTGCCTCAGACTGGCACCTCTTTGGGCAACTCCAGTCTCTACCCCTATCCAGGGCACAATCTGCAGCAGAGCATCCTTCGTACTCGAGGTCACGACCAGTACTGAAGGCAGGAAACAAGCCCTCAGACATTACTGAGGGCTTTCCTACACTCTGCCTCTCCCAACCATCCTGCACCTGTAAAGTATCTCCACACAGGCCACCACACTGATATCCCCTAGGCTGCCACGTTGCCAGCTCTTGCAGACCAGGAGCCCCTCACGGACGCAGTCCTGAGCAGAGCGGAGCCCTTCTCACCACTCCTGCTCTCACCTTTGGGAACTCAGTCACTTGGGGGATAGTTCTGGTGACAACAGTTCCTCTGCTCTCAGTTACCACTTTGGAGGCCCTCAGAGATAGTTCCCAGGAGGTTCCTCAGACTTCAGGACCATCTTTCTAGGATGTCTGGAGGAATTTTCCCCCTGTCCTCACAAGAAGAAAGGCAGCGGTGTGGAGGGGGGATCTGCCTCCCTCACCGGCTACTCTCAACACGGATTGAAAGAAATCAGAACAGGGCAGTCGTGTGCTGAGCAACTCCGATTTCTCTTCGATGGGTTTGAAACGAGACCTTAACCTCAGTCTGGATCAACTAACACTGAAACTTCCAGCTGTTCCAATAACCCTTCTTTCTGCTCTAGTTCCTGCATTACAACACAAGACCTTAACCAAGTGGGAATGAGTAGGAACCCGGTGATCCTCCAGGCTCGCCCGACCTCACAGGGCTGCTGTGAAATCCGGTGCGCTGCCATAATCCTGTTTGTGTTTGGAAAGAAATCCCTGCAGGGCTTCCAGTGATGCCACATCTGGTACTGCCCCAGAAACACAGCCAGGCAGAGGACTCGAGCCTTGCAGCCGAGCACAGTCTCTTTGTGGGGTAGCCTGGGAACGGCCGGCGCAACAGGGAGGATGTGGATGTATTATCTCACTCCAGAAGGGAGCAGAGGGGAAAAATGGTCGTTGCTGGAGCAGTTTGCTGGGTCTGTGCCCAAACAACCCAGAAGCTGATGAGGAAATTTCAGGACAGGAGAAAACAAGAAGAGGAACGAGTCGGGTGTTGGAAAAGCAGCCTCTGAGTGTGGCTGAAGAGGCAGAGAAGATGCCAGGGAAGATGCTGTCGATGCCCACCGCAGAGGGGAGAAGCAGAGGGTGGAGGAGGGAGCTGGGCACCTCAGTGTGGGCTGCAGGTGGGAGCCAATGTCTCCAGGGGAGCCCGAGGAGGAAGCTGTTTGCTTTGGATTTGGTGCCTGTGTTTTTGCTGCAACGCCCCGGGAAGACGCAGCGGGGAGTGAACTGACCAGTCTGGTGAACTTTTAATATTCCTTTTGGCCTTTTATTACCCTGAGAAGTGGAGGGATTTTGGTTTTTTGTATTTTTAAACATAGCTGAAGGGCTAAATTAGCATCTGGGCAAAGGGGGAGGAAGGCTGCGAGGCAGCAGAAAGGGAAGCGACTCTCACCTGGAGCCAAAAGTGAACGGAAACTCAGGCAGAAATCCCACCAGTGCTGGAGTCCCACCCCTAGTGAAGAAGACAAGGGGCTGAACCCACTAGTAGGGTGGTTCCAGGTATGGAGCAACTGGGTAGCACCTTCTGCCCTTTGTGCATCCCTGCTGGAGCCCTCCATTCAACACAAACCCAACCACCTCTTTGGCAGGTGGGACAGCGGTGCCACACAACAGGAATTCATCTGGGCGAACGGTCACCTCTGTCTCTTCCTCCATCTGCTCATGCCAGGAGGTAGCACTGAGGTTGTAGCAACATCACACAGCACCTCTGTCAGCTCTCTCACCCCCTTCCACCCTGAGCACTGGCCAGGCCTCGGCTTAACTTCTCCAAACCCCATCGGACACCAGCGACAGCATTCACAGAACAACAGGACGATGAAGGATGCAAAAGACCTCCAAGATCAAGCCCAGCCATCAACCCAACCCCACCACATCCACTAAACCACCTCTTGAAGAGCCACGTCTACAGGCCTTTTGAACCTCCCTCCAGGGACGAGGGCTCCACCACTGCCCTGGGCAGCCTGTGCCAAGGCTTGACAGCTCATTCAGCCAAGAAATCTTTCCTGATGTCCAGCCTAAACCTGATGCACGCAAACACTTTGCGGGTCTTTCCCGGTGAGGCAGAGCTCACCTCAACCCACAGCTTTGCTAGCAGAGCATTTCCCTGGGGGTCAAGGCTGCTGCCTGGTGTCCTGCACCCCAGTCCTGTGCTGCTGCTCCCCTCTCCTTCAGCTGCACGGACACAAGGAGCTGTGGGATGGAGGTTTATTTTGGAGGTATCTGAAAGCCAAAGGCTATTCACCCTCTGCCCATCGCACCCACCCACGTCACGCAGGTCCAGCTTTACTCCTGGTGGGCAGTGAAGTTGTTCAGCTCCATAAAAATGTCCTTTTTAACATATTGATGTGAGACAATACTGATACCCAGTGGCTGATTAAGTTAATTACAGTTGGGTAAACACCCCCCTTGGTCACCTCTGGCTCTGCACCCCAAGGCCTGACTCCCACTACCTGCAGCCCCTAAGCAATGGGTATTCAGCTCCCCTCCGTGCTGGGCTCCTCAGGCCACACTTGCTGCTGGAAAGGATCTGCAGCAACTGAGGATCAAGTGCAAGTTCTACCTACTCTGCAGAGTCAACACATGAGCTAAGGCTCAGACTGAGCATTTCAGCCATTGCAGCATGTGATTTGCATTAGCTTTGGCTAACAAATGCCAAGGAGCCCTTCCCCACACCAAAGCTGTGTCCTGCTGAGGTCATGTTGTGCTTTTTTCACAGCGATGTGCTGCACCTGGCTATCGGTGGGCAAAGGCAAACAGGGACGGAGCCGGAGCGGTTTGCAGCAGGACAACCAAGACTAGAGAAACCTGGCTTGGTGTGACCCAGGGCCGGGGGCGGCGCGAGCGGCAGCCTGCGCTGAGAAAGTTGCTATTTATTTCTCCATCAATATTTTTCCTTCCCGAGTACCTCTAATGTGAAAGAATTAATGAACAGCAGAACCAAATCCCTGTGTGCCACAAACACTAGGCAGCCTTCGCAGCCTAAGCCAGCGGGTGACGGTTGGAATTTATCAAAACAGGACAGAATAAACTACTTAATTCTGTTGGGGTGACTGCCAGCGGGCAACGGGCCTCAGAGCAAAGAGCTGCTCACACGGGCCTGAGGGCAGGGGCACTTTAGCATTTGCAGTTTGAACCATAATTTCACAGAATGATGGAATTGTTCGGGTCAGAAAAGATCTTCTGACCCTGAACCCAACTGTCCCAACCCACCGCAAACCCTGGCCCTGAGCTCCAGATCTCCCCAACTGTGAAACACGGCCAGGGATGGCCATTCAACCCCCTCCCTGGGCAGCCTCTTCCAAGGGCTGAGGACCCTTTCCAGGGAGATGTTTCTCCTCATGTCCAACCTAAACTTCCCCTGGTGCAACTTGATGTCTTTTCTTCTTGTCCCATCACTTGTTACTGGCAAGAAGTAACTGGCAACCTCCCTCTCTCTACAGTCTAGGTACTGCTGTCAGGTAGCCCTAGACAGCAGTAAGGTCTCCCCTCAACTTCCTTCAGACTAACCAGTCCCAGCTCCCTCAGCCGCTTCCCACAAGGTTCTCCAGGCCCTTCACCAACCTTGTTGCCTTCCTTGGGCCCTCTCCAGCCTCTCAGTGACCTTCTTGTATTGAGAAAGCCTTTCAGAAGTCTCCTGAACCTTGTTATATGGTATCTGAGCAGGCTGCCTGCTTCCCTGCCATCTCTGACGGGCTTTGATGACATGAGCTCAGAGCTGCTGTCTGCTGTGACAGCTCAAAAGGGCTCTTGACTCTCAGCTGTCAGCTTAGCAGCGTCTCTTCTTTATCACAACCCACCTTTTGATATTAGCAACAACCCCCAAAGTGCCACAGAATACTGGCCCAAGCCCTAAGTCCAACAAATTGTCCTCCCTCACCGAGATGTGGAGCCCACGGTGACCCCAAGACCTGTGAAGAGCAGCCCAGGTGGAAAGGGCGTGCTCAAGGAACCACCTGGTCCTGCAGGAGCACCAGCAGATGTTCTGTCTGCACCAAACACCGCACTTCCACAGCATTCACCTCCAAGGACGCCGCACACGTGGCCGTGGGCCACCAGGACTTGCTCTCTGCCCAGTGGGGATCTGGCTTTGTCCCTTCTCCTGCTCTTTGCTCAGCAGGTCGGGCCCGGATCGGACGGGCTCTGCCGCCCTCAGCCATGGCGCGTTTCAAGCGTAAACCCCTTTCAGCAGGCGTTTAGAGTGATCCCACGTTCCATCCCTGAACCTGCTCGTGAAACTTAACACCAAAGACTGAGGGGCTCACTTAATTACAGGAGAGGTTTCATTTTTTTCCACCAGTATAAACTGGAGGAAGGTAATTTCCACAGCTGCATTATTTACCTTCGGTTTTACTCAGGCTGGGTTTATAGCAGTGCTAGAGGTTAAATCCACTGTTATTTCCTACGTGGCCTGGCTTTACTGGATGGTGCAGCACACAGTGCTCATTTAATCCGAGCAATAAAACAATGCACCCAGCAGCACTCTATTCCAAAAGAGGAACTTAAATAAAAACAGTAAATTAAAAAAAGGGGGAGGGGAGGAGATAGAAAAGGTAAAAAAATTAAAAGAACAGGTTTTGCACAAAAAATAAATCATAGAATCATAGAATCATGAGGGATGGGAAGGGACCTCGAAAGATCATCTAGTCCAATCCCCCTGCCACAGCAGGATCACCTGGACCAAGCTGCACAGGAACGTGGCCAGGGGGGTTTGGAACTTCTCCAGAGAAGGAGACTCCACACCCCCCCTGGGCAGCCTGTTCCAGTGCTCAGTCACCCTCACTGGGAAGAAGGTCCTTCTGACATTTCTATGGAACCCCCTCTGTTCCAGCTCACACCCACTGCCCCTCATCCTATCACTAGACAACACTGAGCAGAGCCTGGCTCCATCCTCCTGACACCCACCCCTCACATTCATGAGGTCACCCCTCAGGCTCCTCTTCTCCAAGCTCAAGAGACCCAGCTCCATCATCCTGATCTGCGAGATAAACCCTGGTCAGGTATTTACAAAGCAGAGCTCAGCAGACTGCCTCGCTGCCCCTAGAGCTCTGCGTGCCCGTCAGGACTGTGCCAGACCTGCCCTACAGCTCCACTGGACACCAGCTACAGAGCCCAGGAAGTCTGTATCTGTATCAGTACAGGTGATGCTACAGGAGATGAAGGCCCTGGGATGCAGTAGGTGACTTGGCAAAGTCCTCACTCCTCACAAGTCATCCCCGTCCATCAGCACATGGCTGCTCACAATCTTTCTAGGGTCACAGATTTGCAAGTGCTTAGAGAATCACAGAACCATCAGGGTTGGAAAAGACCTTCAAGATCATCAAGTCCAACTGTCCACTGTGAAACCCCAAACCAGTAAACCACCTCCATAACCAAACTCATAACCAAAAGGCTTCATTCTCGGTGCAGCCAGGGGGCCTGAGAGACTCTGAGAGACTATGCAGCTTCTAGCTAGGTAAAGCCTCTTTCCCACCATGATGGGGGGCAATCAACCTCCATCATGCCCACAGGTACCACCTCCTGCAGCACCACCGAAAGGAAGGTAGATCTTTCTTTCTTCCTGCCACCCGACCCTGGCCCTCGTGGGCCAACAGCATCCCACCCCAGAGCCACAGGGTGCCCGGGGGAGGAAGACACCTCAAGAGGTCAGACAGCTTCCTGCTTCCAGCCTCCTCCCTACTGCCTGAGCGACTCATGCTTCCGACGGGGAGAGGGTGTTCCCAGACTTGGCAGCATCCCTGCTTGGAGCGCTCCTCTGGCACTTCACTGGCAGAAGAGAAAGCAGATCCCTCCTGAGACGCGCAGGCAGGAATGGGCTGCGTGTCCCTCGGCGACCTATAGATAGAGGCTCGCAGCGGGCAGGGTGGGTATAAATAGAGAGGGCAGATCTGTACGAAAACACAGCGTCGCTCTGGGCTGGCCAGGGCTCTAATAAGATCTCCCACAAACTGCGTCAGAACGTCGAGAGGATTTGATTCCCTGTAATTGAACTGCGCTCTCCGTCCCGCCCTTCAGCGCTCTCCTCTCTGAAAATCCCTTTGTTCAGCCTAAAGAGATGTTTCATTAAACAAGAAATAATCCCGGGGAGTGGTAATTACAGTCTTATTTCAAAGGAGGGATGAGACGTGGCTCTGCTGTTTTCCTTTGCTCTTAGCAAAAGCAAAGAGAACCCCAGTGCCCTGCATTAGGTGCCAGCCCCAGCCGCCCCTGCCACCGCGACACTCCAGCGGGTTCACGTAGATCTCGCTGAATCGGTTCTACCAAGTGACTGAAGTTGGGAGCAAAGACTCGCTGCCTTTTCAGCTAATGAGACTTCATCAAGGTCTGGATTTCACCCACGGTTCTCCTCCTCCTCGGTGCTGTGCTGAGCCCCTTGCCCTGCAAACCAAAGCAGTTAGCAGGGCTGCTAACGAAGCTCACGGGCTCTGTCGTACCCAGGGATGCTCTCTGACACCACGTGCCAACTCCCACACCACAGAGAGCCTTCCGGCCACTCCTTCCTAGGTGTAGCCAGTGTGGTCAGATGCTGGTGTGAAAATCCACAGCATCATAATCACAGCCTTCCTTCTCAAGCAGCATCAAGACTGTCAAGAAGGTTCCACGGGTGTCTCACAGTATCTGCGAGTGAGACGTCCCCCAGGAAGGGACGTGCTGCCCCATGAGCAGAACCAGCTGCTCTTCAGGACTGGATTTCCACTAACATTGCTGGGGATCGCCCTGGCCGCTGGCCTGACTCTCACTCAGCTGGGTGGAGGTGGCAGCAGGTGGCCAGTGTCACTGTGCCCGCTGCACCGGGGTCTCCTGTTCAACCTGTTGCTCTCGCAGGCTCACACTGTGTTGTGGTCAACCTCAGTGATGCCAGCAGCGGCCTCGGAGATACTAAATTCAGTCCCTCGAAAGCAGGCTGCCAGATGAAGACAGGGGAGGGTTTGCCTCTCCTTTTTCACTGCTGGAGGCTCCCCCAGGCCCTCCTCTGAGGACCCAGCGCTCAGCAGTGCTCTGGGAATTCCTCGTTATGAGCCTTAGCCCATCCCCACACAGAACATCCCTTAATCTGACCAGGGGCTCTCTGGGAAGTCAGGAAAACCGAGATGTAAATCTCTTCCCCCAGCAGATTTCCTGTGTGACCTGGGCAAGTCACTTAGAATCATGTGAGATCTAAGAAGTGCAAAATATCTTGAACTCCCTTGAGCAGAAGAGAAACCTAGAGGTTTCAGAACAAGGCTCCCTCGCTTGGAATTCAGCCAGACCTTTGGGTTTAATACCTCTACGTTTGCAAAAAGCTGTTGGAGATGCTTGGTGCCCCCAGAGCTCACGAGCTGGGGTTTATGTTTCAGCTGAAAGCCGGTCAACAACCGAAAAGAGTGAAACAGGCACTTTTGTGTGAATCTGAAGAATGAGATTTCCAACCAGCAACATGGAAATCTCCTTAGGGCCACCTACAATCTGCTCAGGACGTGACACACAATGACCCGAACGTGTCAGCAGCGTGGGGAGGCAACACCTATTGGAGCTCTGCAGAGGTTCACCCTCCCCAGACTTTTCCAGTAAAATCACAGCCCTGCTCTGCCCACACCTAGGCAAATAAAGAGGGGTAAGCAGATACCCAGCTGGTTTAAACCCCACCAGCAAATTCCAGCTGACAGCTTCCAAACCAGGCCTTGGAATTTATTGGCATTTCAAAAGGCTCTACAGATCTGAGTGTTTCAGCTCTGAGTTACAAGGGAGCTGCCCCACAAACCCTGCTAATGGTTTGGGGCTGCCTGAGGTTTGCTTCTTTGCTTTTGAATCGGGATCTTGTGTCTCAGGACGGGAAGGCTGTGGGGACCTCATCCTCATCTGGTGTAAACCACCCCGCTGCCTTGCAGTGAAACCCAAGTCAAGGGCTGGCCCACAGCAACCGAGCCCACCAGTACCTGGTCTGAACTGGTGCTGCAGGGTTGCGAAGGCAGGCACCAATACATCAAAAGCCTCGGAGCAGGGTGATGTATTAGTCACAACATCTGGGACCAGCAGTAACCTCAACGAGAGCATTTCGCTCGAAATGAAAATACACTCCCGACACCAACTCGGGGAAAGCCCAGGAAAATCTGGAGCACAGCCTTTCGTATTTCCCCATCACACAGACTGGTGAAGTGGCTGGAGAAAAATGGGAAGAGAATTCACCTGCAGCCCTTGGTGGGAGGGGAAGGAGGAGGTTAGCTGCATTCTCCCCTCACCTCCAGGTTGTGCTGCGGGGACCTGTGATGTGTCCGCGTGTTACTGGGAGAAGAGGCGTATCTGAACCTCCTTCCCTTCCTCCTCCTGCAGCCAAAGCCAGACAAACAGGTTTCCCATCACCAGCCCAGACAGCCACAGGCTGTGGTGTCAGGCAGTTTAATTCTTTGCTTCCCAGTCTTTCATCCCTGTCCCCTGTTCAGATCCTACAGGTGCTGAGGCACCTCTGAAAGCAGCGGGGTGAGTGCCCATGGAAAGGGCCTGTCTGGCCATGGATCACCTCCTGCCACCTCCTACCTCTGCCTTGCTAGAAGCTAAAAATCCAGAGCATCACCGCATCCACCCCAGTGAAGCCCCGATGTCTGCGGGGAGGAGGAAACGCAGCTCTTAGCTGTTGAAAAGACTGACAGGGAGTCAAGCAGGACCAGCCCTGGGCAGCGCCGCTCCATCCATCACAGTCCCCTCCCTCCTCCAGTTGTCAGGAAGCGCCGCACCAGTAACCAGCAGTACTTAAACTGTCTCAGCAAGCAAAGTCCAACTACTCAAGGTTTCAGTGTATTTATGCAATCCAGCCTGGCTCTGGGCCCACGCGAGCTTTATTTATCTAATGTCTGTGCTGCAGGCGATGAATTCATAGAGGAGGTATTATTAGAAGACAACATGCAGAAAGAGGAGTTCAAAAGTGAGAGGTCCAGTGGACCAAAGCTCTGCTGCACTCCTGGTTCTCCTCAGGGATGGAGATCGAAGCGGCAGAGCCACATGCAGTTCTGCACCAGGACAGTCCTTGGGTAAGTTCCCCATCACAGCGAGGAGCACCGGGCTTCGTGCTTCACCGACACCCTTCCATAGCAGGGGATGTGCTGAGGATTAGGAATACCCATGGAAACCTCTCAGCAGAGAGGGCCAAGGCAGCTGCTGGTTGGCACACTCCGGCACACCTCCCTGTCTCCCTCTCACCTGCGGGCACAGATCTTCTCTGCCTAATGAGAGCCCGCCCTGAACCCTTCCCTCGCCAGCGCCGCGCGCCCGCGCAGCCAAGCTGTGCTGTGAATCATGGAATCGTAGAATCACGAAGGTTGGAAGAGACCTACAAGATCATCAAGTCCAACCGTCAACTCAGCCACACCCTGCCAGCCAACCAAATCCTGTTTTTGAGCGCCAGATCCACGTGTTTTTTGAACCCCCCCAGGGACAGCAACTCCACCACTTCCCTGTTCCGATCCCTGACCACTCTGTCAGTGAACAAGTTTTTCCTGGGGTCCAGTCTAACCCTCCCCTGGCACAACTTGAGGCAGTTTCCTCTTGTTCTACTGCCAGTGATTTGGAAGAACAGACCGACCGCCACCTCTCTTCAACCTCCTGTCAGGTAGCTGTAAAGAGCAATAAGGTCTCCCCTCAGCCTCCCCTCCTCCAAACTAAACAGCCCCAGTACCCTCAGCCGTTCCTCATCAGTCCTACCCTCCAGGCCCTTCACCAGCTTCATTGCCCTTCTAAGTGAAACGAAGACACGTGACGACACGAGATGGGTGTTTGGGAAGTCTGGCAGCACCTCCTGGGGTGAGCAATGGGGGAGCTGCCTGCTCTCGACACGCAAGAAGCCCCAGGTCAGGATGTGAAGGATGGACCTGCCCACCACACCACGCCAGGATCACAGAACATGAGGGATTGGAAGGGACCTCCAAAGTTCATCTGGTCCAATCCCTCTGCCAGAGCAGGATTACCTAGACCAAGCCACACAGGAACACATCCAGGCGGGTTTGAGTCACCGTGCCCACCGCAGAGGTTTAACTGATGGCCCTGGCTCTCAAGTCACGTCTTGCACCCTCTGTTGTGTCTATCTGCAGTGGGAGCTCCTGAGGAACGGGAATCCCTCGAACACAACAAACGCCATTTCTCTGTGCAGCACAAAGCCCAACCTTGTCCAACAAAACGCTGTCCTAAGCTGAAACTTCTGTTACCACACCAGCACTTCTACAAGGCACCAATATATTTCGCTAATTGCCTCGACCCAATTAATTATGTGAGAAAAGATGCAAAGTGAAAATTAATTCCATGAAACCAGTCCACGGAAATTACCCTGGAACGCTAAATCGGCACTTCCGCAGCAATGAGAAGTTCCTCTAGGACCCTTTTAATGTGGGAAGGAGTCCTGAGTCAGTGCTTCGCGTCACGTTGTCAGAAACATCGCTGCTCCCTGGAAAGAAAACCACCTACGGAGCCTTGGTGGCTGAAGGAAAGCATTCAGATTCCCGGCCACCGTGCACCTAGAGGGGACATGCCCAGGAGCCGCGCAAACACGGCCGTCGTCAAACCTCCTCTGCGTGGGGCTGCAGAGACTCTTTGAAACAAGGGAGATCATAGATCAGAAAGACAGTGGGATCACAGTAGTGAGGGATGGAAATGTCCAATCCTCACAAACCCCTGCGTGCTGTGTGCCACTGTGCCCGGGCACCTTTTGGATGCGGGGAGTCCCGTGGCTGTGGGTCTGTGTCCCGCGGCTCCAAAGCCCGTTGAAGCTTTAATGCCACGGGTATCAGTCTGAACAGAGATGGTATTTTCCTGCCCCTAATTCTGGTGTCTAAACTGGGGGGGAAGGGGCTGCTGGTTGTTTATGGAGAAGTTTAATTCCTGAATCCTTCAGCCAGTTCCTAAGCAAAATCCAGAAGGTCCAGCTAGAGCGAAGGGTGAAATTCTGCCTCTCAGCATTCCTGGCTAGACACGATCTGATAAAAGCTCTTTGCCACTGAGCACAGACTGCCGATAAAACCTCCTTTTGTTACTCACTCACATGAACTCCAGACGAACAAACCATCCAGTTCTCACACAAACCTAGGGGTTGGTTCAGAAAAACAAGTTACCTCCAACCCCGTCCTGCTTTAGGAGGCAACGCCGCGCTCCTGCGCGTTAAAAATTGAGTCACGGCTGTGAACCTTCCTACACTTTGGGTTTTTCCTCCCTTTTCCCCTCTGTAAGCTCTAGACAGGGGGAAAAGTGCAGCGTAAGGAACTCGCATTGCTGGGGCCTTAGTAATATCCGTCAGTAAACCTGTAATTAGATAGGGAGCAGTATTAATCTTGTGCATTGCCCCAGGGACATCGCCAACGTGCAGCAAAACCTCTATTGATGAGGAGGGATTCCAAGCGTGCCTGTATGAAAAATGAGGGAGATGAAGTATTTACTTGTTTTACCTTCCCCTCAACCGCTCGTTCTCAACCCAGGAACACCCTGGACCCCGACACATGAAACGCTGACCCCGTAACGAGCCTTGCTAACAACCCCTTGCTAAGCTCCGCAGCGTTTCGGTCCCTTCTCAAGGAACAGGTATTTCACAGAGCCCTCAGAGTGTGATCTTTTTCAGATGTTCAGCTTTTTAAGGTGCAATGTGCTAATGGAACGAGAATGGGTAAAGCAAACAGAGATGCCGGTCACTTGTGACGGTAGGAGTCAGAGCCGCCTCATCCTAATAAATGAGCTGGCGCTCGTATCTCATTAATCTGGCATCAAAGAGATGATTTATAGGTGTTCTCTTTCTTCACGCTCCACCCTTGTTTCCTGGATGAGAGGGAATAAACTGTTTGACACGGAGGTAGGAATTTTTTGCAAGTGAGTCTGCACGGCGAGCGGCTCCCCAGGCCTGTTACCCACAGCTCAAGCACCCCAACAGGGAGCTTCCTTCTTGAGAAGGCATTTAAAACAACAAAGTGACATTGTTCTACCCTGAACTGCCAACCCCATCGCTTCCTAGGATCATCCCTATTTTGTTCTTGCTTCTTCCTCATTTGCAATTGCCTCCCCTGCTAGAACCGTTTGAAAATCCCTGGGATTATTCTGGAAACAGAAGCAAGAGGCCACTAGATGAGAATTGCCCACAATCCTCCCTGTAGCTGCTCACTACATTCAGCAAAACCCAGTCATGAATGATCTTTATTTACAACGTGAGGAGCAGAAGAGAGACAACTTTGGTTTGGGTTTGTTTCCTTTGAGGTTTTCTGTTCTGCTCCTCAGCCAGCTGCAGGTGTCCTTGAGAAACCACCGACTCCTGTTGCCCCGGTTATCTGCTTTCAGAGCGAAGGCAAAGCCTGGGGTTTGCCTTGAGTGGCACGAGAACTTCAGCCCCCGGGTGTGAATTCACACTGCTCGGGCTCAGGAATTACCGCAACGTGACAAGTCTGACAGCACGAGCTTCTGAAAGCAATGAGGCGCCGGCGCCAGGGCCTTGCACATCACTGCTTGGTCCAGGGAAGGACTTCAGTGTCCGCTTAGCTGCGGAGCCAGCAAGCCCTCCCACTGGTGTAAGTGTGAGTGTACAGGACAGGCAGCGTTACTGTGCTTTGCGTACCACGGCCAAGCTCTTTTGTGGCTCAAAGGCTGGGGACCGCAGGCTCTGAGCCACCCGTGCTCTTCCAGCCTGGGTCCCTGCACGTGGCCAGCAGCTCTGACACTGCTCAGCCGCACTGACATTGTGAGTCACTAACTCTCAGTGAAAGCCCTACCTGTTAAGACTCACAGGAGAAATCCAACCTGCCCAAGGTGTTTTGACTTGGGGGGAATCCCACCCACTATGGCACAACCATCGTCCCCAGCATTTTGCATTAAGAATGCCAGCAAGTGGCTGCCACAGAATTGAATGGAGCCCAGTGTTGTAGCCACAGCGGCACTGGGAAGCACTGGGAAGGGAGCTCGCTAGCTTGAAGCACATCTTCAGTCCCAGGACTTCAGTGAAAGGTGAAGCAAAATGGGCCAAGCTCATGTTTTTGTGAGAACCCTACTTTCCTCCAAGGCAATGGCGGGTTCTGAGCTCAACCCTTTGGAGCAGCAATTGAGGGAAGCTCATTAAAGCTGCTCTCAGGAGAGGTGCTGGATTAGCGAAGCCAGTAAAACGCAGGGCGCATTTGCCAGCCACTTTGCCAACACCGTTATATTTTTAACCCAGGGCTTTACACTTCGGTGTCCAAAGTCCTTTAACTGAGGGACTGTGGAGCAACCTGGGTCTGTAAAACCAGCTCAGCCTAGTGGGCTCCATCGACAGCACAAACTGCTCTCTGGACTCAGCAGAGCAGGGAGTCACCCAGGCAGAAACAAAGAGCTTCCATGACCTTCTTCTGTTGGATGGTAAATGCCAGCAACAAGTACCCCTCAGTTTCAGTCCCGCAGACTTGTGAGCGTCCATAACAGGTCCAGAGGATGCTGTTAGCTTAGGTGTTCCCGCTCAGTTCTGCATGTAGAGCTTTATTAGCAATGCAGCCAGACAGATCATTAGAACCAAACGTTTGTGTTCAAAGAGTTCAGTCCCTATAAATATCATCCCAAAAGCCTCTGGGCCCTATAAAACTCCATATGCTCTCCTACCATTAAAGAGCTGCATCTCTCTGGAGGCAGAGTAGCGAGGAATAAAAATTGATCTTATTACTTAAAGCCTTTGACAACCAACTTTGTCTTCTGTGAAGCTCTGCAGAGAAGGGACTAGACATGAGTAAATAACTGCCAGATCTCTGGGTGAGCAGCGTTCTTCAGCTGCACAGAGCAATAAATATAGGTTTTCAGGCTGAGGTGTAGGGCAGGAACAGCAGAAGGGACAGAGCAGCTCTGGGCTGGGACATCAGAGTTGGGCTGAATAGAAACATAGAATCGTTTACGGTGGAAAAGACCTTCAAGATCGTTGAGTCTGACCACCACCTCTAATGACTACAAGTACCTCTGGCATCCCAGCGCTCCCCTAAAGACTCTGCTGTGTCAGCATGAGGATCGTCCTGTACACATAGTCTGGGAGGGCCTGGAGCAGGAGCAGGGGGCTCCCCACTAGAGTGCAGCTCCTTAAACACAGCCAACGTCTTCTCACAGAAGTGCTGACCAAAGGAGAAGTCCTGGAGCCCAGCTCCCCAGAGCTGCCATCCTCTGGAGAGTGCCCGGTGAGGCAAATACAAGTCCTCCATGCTGGGATTTCAGCAAGCGCATCCACGATAAGGAAAATGTTCAAAGGCTCATTTGCCACTTGTCTGACTCCCAATCTTTCTCCGCCTCCTTTTCCCCATGCGAATCTCTGATGTTTAATAAAAGTTGAGCAGCTTGGCCTCCTCCCTCAGTAGGGTGCTAGCAGGGGCTCTCCCATTCATTCCGCTGCCACCTGTTTTCCCCAGACCTGTAGGAACTCATCCCTCTTTGAGATCTTCACCTTTTTGCTAAATCTGGTTGAAATTGGCCAGCGCAGCCAAAAGCTATTAGACACACACACACACCCCCAGAGGCAGTGTGATCATACAAGACTCATTTCCTTAGGATATTAGGCAAAAATGCCTCGTCGAAAGCTTTTTGATGTTTGGAGTGCCTTCCTCCACTTCCTGGTTCTGTGTGAAATGCCAGGGAGCACCAAAGACATCACAAGTAAAAGCCCATCCCCAAAAGACTGTTATTAGCCTTGTTTCTAGAGCAACTCTTGGATGTATATCAAAACAGAACCTCCTCCCCCTCTGGGGCTTGCTCACCCTATGCAGATCTGTGGGTGGCATCTCTTGATGATGGTTCTCGGCGGGTCCTGCTAGCAAAGCTGCCGACGCTGGGCTGCGTGTTTGGAGCTCGTTGTTCGAGTCTCGTTGGCTCTTACGTGAGCATGGTCATTAGGAACTCCATGGGTTTAGCAATAATGTTCCTCCAGATAGATGAATCAATTTAGAAAAAGCCTCTCTCAGCCTCTGATTTATCACTGAATCACAGAACCCATTTGGCTGGAAAAGACCTTCAAGATCATCAAGCCCACCCATTAACCCAGCACTGCCAAGGCTACCACTAAAGCCTGTCCCTGAGCACCACGCAGGAGCCGTAACTACTTCAGACCATCTAAGTTATTAAGAGGAAATGAGGGAGACTAATCCTGTCTTTGTGAAGGCTGAGCATCATCTCCATAAAAAGCAGGAGGACCCCCGCGCTCCGGTTGATCTGCTGCAGGTGACACCGGTGCATCAGGCGAGATAGCAAGAGCAACTGAAACCCAAGGGTTTGATGAGCCAGATGGGGCCTGATTCTGATTCTGGACATAAGCACCACGGGACCTGTGCGCTGTGCTGGTCCAGCAGGGCTCGTTCTGGAGGTATCGCAACACCACGACAACTGTCACTGAGGGGTTATTTCAGGAGAAGACGACTTCCACTTGTGGTCAAGCCCTTCGCTCTGGTGAAGGCTTTGATCCCTGCTGTAAGGCACGTTGTCAGATCTCTAGCTCTAAGCCTGTTCAGAGCAGAATTATTTTAAGCCCTTAACCCCAGAGCCAGGAACCAAATGCCGATCCAAACCCCATGCCCTCGGTGCATTTCACATTCAAATCCCTCCTCCTGGGAGATGCTGAACTGCTGCAGCTCTGTCTCGTTTCGGTGGGAGCTGAGTGCAGGATCAGACCTGTACAGCCCCAAACTGCTACAGTACCTGAAGAACCAGCTTTGAAATGAGGAGCACGGGGCCTGAGCTGGGAGCTGCATCCATGCAGGGAGGCAGCAGATCCACGCTCCAGCTAATTATACTAAACAGCACCTTCTAGTAGATAGGCAGATCGCTCTCCCCACCGCTGCCACCTCGGTGCCAATTATGCTAACGATCGGTTTCTTTGCAAAGGCGGAAGCAAAGAAACAACATTCAGTTGAAACTGCAGGAAGAAACTGAAGTGGGCAGAGGGTAATTATCTGAGCTGGATCCCAACCAAGGGGCTGGAGCGAAGAACCCCTGCTCTGACTGGGAAGGGTCATGGAAGTGGGTCTGGAGCTCCACGTGTTGTCTGTGAAGGCAGCAGCACCTTCGGTGCAGTATTTTCAGCTCAGGCTTTCTTTTCCCACCCTCTGTCTTCCTGAAGAGACAGATAACCACACCGCAAATGGAGAACTATTAAACCACAGAGATCTATTTTAAATGAGCATCAGCCATCTAGCTGAAAGCCACAAACCCAAGGAAATGCTCCGACGCTGCTCTCCCCACCAGATAAGAATGCTGCCCTTCTTCCAGGGTGAATCTGCAACCCACCGCTCGGGCGACCTCGCGGTATCTCGCGCAGCTGCAGCGCAGACAGCCGAGGTGGGTGGATGCAACCACAAACCTGAAATTTCCCAGCTTTCTTTTTGAATTCAGTTCCTTAAAGTTCTTGGAGGGAAGGGCTGGGCTTTGGGGTTGGGTTCTTCTTTTCTTGTCTTTTTTTTTTCCTTTTCTTTTTGGGTTTCTCTGCCAATTTCGACTTCTTTTTATGATGCCCGGTGCTATGTTTAGGCCTCTCTCCAAAGCCTGGCTCCCAAAAATTAAGAGACAATTTTATTACTGCACCGAGGAAACTTCAAACAGGGATCTGATAGTGGGGGACTTTTCAACCCTGCTTAATGAGATCTAATGAGTGGAACTCGCAACTAGACATACTCGACCTTAAATTGAGATGTAATCTTCTAGCTGTGAGGGTAATGACATACTGGAAGAGTTTCTCATGAAAGGTAGCCTCGCTGTTTCTCAGAAATCTTACACTGAAATCAGATATCATTCTAGAAAACTATCTAATTTGGGTCTGGGTGAAGGTCTAGGGGCTGGAAGCAGACAGAAAGGAAAGGGGATGAGATCAACCTGGATTTTTATCTGGGGTTTCGGGCTGGGAACGTCTGTATCGCCCCGTGTATCGCTGGCCTTCCCTGGCCCTGAGGAGAAGGTGACTGCCCACGTTGCTCTCAGGGCTCTGCAGCCCCATCCCATGTTTCTGCAGCTTCAGCAAGAGGCAGAAAGCAGAAGGTCCTCTGACTTCTTCTCCCTTCAAGGAGAAGTCCAACCTGAGTGCCCCTTACGCAGTCCAATCTCTTTGGACTCCCAAAGGCAGAAAGAAATCCTTCTGCGTCTCTCCTTCACCCGTCCTGGCGACGCACCTGCCATCTGTCCTGGCATCTGCTCTGTGTTTGCAGGGAAGGCCACGACGGGTGCTCCTGTGGAAACTGGCTCCCTTTGGAAGCATCAGGGACTGCAGCTGAACTGAGATGGAGCAGCGCTGGCCCTGTGCCCTCCTACTCCCTCTCTTCCTCAGGGGGGTTTTAACGCAAAGCTCCGATGTCCAGCCCAAGCATCTTACCCCATCTCCTCCAGATGTAAATGGCAGCCAGAGTGGAGAAAGGCACTGCTCAGTAACCCCCCAATCCCACCCCCTGGTCACCAGGCAAAACCTGCTAGAGGCAGAGCGAACGCCACACGGGCTGGGGGGCCCCACGGAGCCCCACTGCAGCAGCGCTGGCCCCCGAGGGGCACACAGTGCCCACTCCTGATCCTCTAATCCCCACACTATATATACACACCTATAGGGCAGTGCCAGGAGGGATTCAAAATAGGAGAAGGTAAAAATACCCTGCTGATCAGACCCACGTCACTGGTTTTTAAAACACCCCTTGGAATGGCAGGTTCTGTGATATCTAGCGGGGCAGAGACTTCCTTACGGGGCAGTTGGTAGCCCAGGGTACCCCCGTGCCATGTGCTGGACGCCGTCACCGCAAAGAATCGCTGCGTTAAACCACGGAAATGGCCTGGGATCAGCTTACAGGACCTCTCCAGGCTGCTTCCACACACACCCACTCTCCCCCAGACCCTGGCCTCCTGCTTTTCCCTCCCGGATAATGGAGACGCGGCTTCTCCCTCCCTGGCTGGCTTCAGGACCCTCAGACACACCTTTCCAGCACTTGAAGTACTACATGGATTTCTTTCCCTTCTCTTTTTGACCAAGTACAGCCATGCAAATTCACTGGTTTTTAATCTGGGAGTCCTATCAGCAGGACTTCTCTAGGGGCAGAGCTGAACCAAAGTGACTGCAAAAGGCAGGAGGGGATAGAACCAACTGGGGCAGTTTTGCTCAACAGACTTAAACACAAAGGACAGGGAGAGAAACAGGGGCTTCTGTGCTTAAGGGGGCATTTGGAGAGAAAAAAGGGTCTGATGGTTTGGGTTCTCAATGTAAGATTTACCCCACAAACGCTGCCCTCCTGTAAGGGATCCGGGACGCCTGGGCTAGCGTCAGAACCACACTGGGGATTCAGAGCTCTGGAAAAAGGGTGCCAAGAGAGCTGGTGACTCCACCTGGGAAGACCCGGACTTCACCACTGACTCTTCCTTGTTTCCGAAACCTACATTAGAGGTTACAGGGTGGACAGTTGGACTTGATGATCTGCAATGTCTTTGCCAACCTTGATGACTCCATGATTCTGTTACTGCAGAACCCGGAGCCCTGCCCCTTCCAGAAGTTCCTGCCCCACAGAGGATCCAAGGGACATCTGTGAGCACTGAGCATCCTCCTGCAAATCCCCACAGTTCACTCCAAACTGCCAGAGTCTGGGGTTTGCAGCAGCTCTTCCAGCCAACACGCCAAGGGGGAGGTGGGGTGGTGGGGATGGGGGTGGAAGGCACAAGGAGGTGTTTTTGTTGTTCCAATTTGTAGCTATGAAATACACACAAGATATTTAAAACACTGGGAAATCTCTGCGAAGGAAATTACCCTCGCGCGGATTTATGAAGTGTTTTAAATATGAAAGAATGCAAAGCAGCAGCGTCACCCCGACCCAGCACCGAAACAGGGAATGAGAAGGGAAAAAAAGTGAGGAAAGGAAACACATTCAGCCTTTTCCATCTGACAAGAGCCCGGCAGTAACATCTCTGCCTCGAGGTTGAGCACCAGGGCTCCTTCCGTCACCCCCTGGACCCCCTTCACCTTGGATTTCTTTCACAAAGATGAGGACAAACTCTCAAACATTCACTCTGGAGCAGCATTTCTGGCCAAAGAGCAGTCTCTGCTCCTCTTCTGAAAGGTCTGAAGGTGACAGGGCTTGTGAGAGGTCAAGGGGAAAGGGTTCCAGACCTGAAGAGGGGAGATGGAGGTTGGCCATGAGGAACAAAGTCTTTGCTGGGAGGCTGCTGAGATGCTGGAACAGGTTGCCCAAGGCAGTTGTGGCTGCCCCATCCATCCCTGGCAGCGTTGAAGGGCAGGTTGGCTGTGGCCCTGAGTGACCTGCTCTAGGGAAGCTGACCCTGCCTGTGCAGAGGGTGGGAACTAGACAGTCTTTAAGGTCTCTCCCAACCCTGGCCATTCTCTGGTCCGGTGACACTTTCTAAATTTGTGGAGACGACACAAAACCACTGGTAAGCGTTGACACAAGAAGCTGAACAGAAAGGTCTCAGCTGTTCAACACAAATGCTTTTTGGAGGGTTTTTTGTGCAAATGTTTGCAGTCCTCGTGCTGCTCAACCAATTCAAGGTGCTCAGCAGTGACACCAGGAGAAGGAGGAGCCTTGCTGGTGGCATTTTGCTGAGACAGCTCCTCCGATTCCCATTACCGGTAGGTGAGAAGCCCTTAATTACCACCACTTCTCACTTCCTTGGCTGTTTTAGCTGCTTCCCTGGATGCAGAAAGTCTCATAAATTTTAATGAAGATTAAAAAAAAAAGGAGGAATGCTCAAGGAATGGTCCCGGAGCCTTCGCAAATCACACAAAGCCCCCAGCACAGGAGGACACTTCGATGTTCTCCGAACCGCCTGCAACCCACTTTAGAGCTTCTGGTACTGTGAGAAAGGAAAGGGCCATCCTTCCTCAGAGGAAGAAAAAAAGAAGAGCTGGGAGCAGGCAGGAATGTCTTCCAGTAACATATGCCTGTGGAAGGATCCGATAAATCTTGGCCTGGATTTATTTGAAAAGGAAAATTCACATAAAGACACTCCCTTGATCAACATAGCTGAGTGGCTTATCTCTAAATCAGCCCCAAAAGCTCCAAGGCACACATCTTTGAAATCTGAGCTTTAATGCCATTAAGAGACTCAGAGACCACCAGTTTCAGACTGGGGATCTTGAAAAGCAGGACTCGAACCAAACTGGTTGATTGTATCCAGAACAGCATTTTTGTTTTCAGCTTGGGGGAGGCTGGAGAGCGAAGGGTCAAGCAGGACTGAGATTTATTTACTGGCACTGAAAAGTAAACATCAGGCGGGATGCTGATAACAACCTGGCCCTGACAAAGGCCATTGGCAAGGCACATTCTTGAGGAGGAAGAGTTTTGGTTGCTGTAGTTCTGCTTTGCTAAGGGGATAGAGAGCTAAGCAACTGCATTCTTGAGAGCGCAGGCAAGGCTGGGGGAGAGCTGCCCCGCGTTTAAAGCGGCAGCAGAGCAGGGAAGGCGGAAGGGCAGACAGCGGCAGCAGCTCTGCACGGGCAGGATCAGGGATCCCAAGAAAATTCAAGGAATTGCAAGGAAAATCCTTTCTGGGTTGGCTTTGAGTAAAGAACTGGGAAGGACTGGGATTGAAACGCGTTATGCTGGGTGTGTGTTTCTGGGGGCACAGCCCATGGGAGGCAGCAGCCAGTGCTGGCAGTGCACAAAAACCTGCCTCTACTGCACGAGTCAAGGCAGACCCCCAAGCTCCGTGGTCTTATCAGCCAGCTCCTGCTCCCCACTGACCCACTGCATCGCCAAGCCTGAGCACAGAACCATCTCAACATGGGTTCGCAACGAGGAGTCACTGCAGTGGGCAGAGATGTGCCCAGGCCCTGGCACTGCAGCTACAGGAGGAAGAGGAAGGCGTCTCACAAGTGCAGAACAGGCTGCTCCTGACATTCAGCACCTTCCCAGCCTGCCCAGGAGCTCCTGGTGTCGCTGAGGTGAGGCCAAGCTCATACTGATGAGCCCTTCCTATCTCCTAGACCACAGGGAGGATGGTGGGTGTCCTAACTTTTGTGAGGCTGCTGACTCACTCTTCCTCCTGCAGCTCCCCTCTGGGATCTGAGAATGCCCCACTGCGTGGGTCCAGCTTGAGAAACACCTGATGGGATGGATGTTCTCTGCCATGGAAGCAGCTGTGTTTGGGGCTTAACGCTGTGGTCACCCCTCCAGGCCTTCTGTTGGAAGACCTGTGCAACCTGTTAGCCAGGGTATTGAGGTTCAGCAGCATCCCAGGATGGGTGCAATGCACCATCATCATCCTCATCCAAACATAGACAACTCAGAGTTGCCCCATTCACCTTTGACACTCAGCTCTTTGCATCCCATGAATCCATCCTCTTAGCTAAGATCTGCCTTACACTAAAATGCCAGACAGGCTGTGTTTGACACACATCTAGAGCAGAGACCAGCTGGGGCTCCAGAGACAGACATTCAAGACTCTGTGGGTCTCAAAGCATTTGGATGGTACCAGAGCGGCGAGGAAGGGTCCTGGCAGTAAGCAAGGAGGCACAGAGTGGACAAGGATGCATGAAGTGGACAAAGAGGCACAAAACAGACAGGGAGGCACAAAGTGGACAACTGCAGAAAGCTCTCCAGTGACTTTCTGCAGCCCTAGTGCCCGTGAGCAAGGGCACAGCGGCGGAACAATTCCTGTTTTCTGAAGCTGGCAGCTGCAGGGAAGTTTGTGAGCTCATCCCAGCCTGCTTCCCTGTACTGACCCGTCGCTATCACAGCTTCTGACCCAAAAGCCTGGGAGGACTGAGAGGCCGGGTTCTCCTAGCATTCCCAGGAAGCCGAGTGCACGGCGCAGCTCGACACGTGCCCGTCCCCAACCGCACGCAGCTTGCTGTCTCACTTGCAGGTTTGATTAACGTTTGATGACAACGTGCCTTGGCCGGGAGCCCGGAGCGCGCAGTGCACCTGCCAGAATGAAGAGGCCCTTCTGCCCATCTGCCTCCCCTCTCATCTCTGCGTTCATCACCGCAGTTGGGCTGTTTGGACTTCTTTTTCTCCCTCAAGAAACCTAAATACTCGGTTTCGACTCGAGCGCTGGTGAAGTTATCATAGGTGCCCTGATCAACCGAGCTGCTGGATATCTGAGTGGGCTTTAGTCTGCCAAATGGATCGCCCAGTCTCACCAGTACAATGATGCAATCTGCTACTTTTACTGACAAAAACAGAGGAGGATTGAGTTTGACAGGGCAAAACGCCTGGGAAAAGCAACAGAGTACTTGAGACGGTTCCGTGTGGAGACGCGGCTCTCCCAGCTGCTGATCTTGGGGGCTGTGGTGTGTCTCAATTCCATCCTTGTATCTTTGGGGTAAGGGGAGGTCTTAAGGTGCAAAACAATCAGTTATTTGGCAAAATTCCTGCCTACAAATCAAAATGACATCCCAGTCTTCCCAGTCTGGGCTGCCACCTAACCAGACTGAGCTAACACTGCTGCGCCAGATACAGCAAAAGCGTCTCAAAGAACTCTGCCAAAGCAGGGCTGTTCCCAAGAGATCACAGACTCACACAGCATTAGGGACTGGAAGAGCCCTCGAAAGATCATCCATCCCAATCCCTCTGCCACAGCAGGATCCCCTAGATCCAGTCACACAGGAGCACATCCCGGTGGGTTTGAAACGTCTCCGGAGAAGGAGACTCCACAACCCCCCTGGGCAGCCCTTGCCAGGGCTCTGTCACTCTCACTGGGACGAGGGTCCTTCTGATACTGATGTGGAACCTCTTCTGTTCCAGCTCACACCCATTGCCCCTCATCCTATCCCCCTGCCATGGGCAGTGACGTCTCTCCACCAGACTTGGTTGCTCAATGCCTCAGCCAACCTGGCCTTGAACATCTCCAGGGAGGGGGCAGCCACAGCTTCTCTGGGCAATTCCAGAGTCTCTCCACCCTCGCACTGAAGAACATCTTCCTAAGATCTAGTCTAAACCGCTTCTCCTTCAGTTTCAAACCAGTGCCCCTTGTCCTGTCACTGGATCCCCTTGGGAACAAGCACAGCTCTCTCTGCCTGTCCTCAGAGCAAAGGAAAACCACCACTGCCTCATTGGCACCATCTGAGGACCAGGTTGCTCTGCATGAAATACAGAAGGCAGCGGTGAGGAAAACCTTGTGTAGTGAGATTCCAGTGTTTTTTTGGCTACCAAGACCACACAGCAACATGCAGCAATGGGGAAACACCCCAAGGCACTTTTTTTATCCCCTGGGCTTCTCTGAAATAATAAAGACAGTGTTGACAGGCGACAGACCGCAGTCTTCCTCACTGAAAGACGAACCAAGCAAACAAGGACGTCGATCCACGCGACGTCTCCATCACAGCAGCGCAGTTAAAGGAGCAGGAGCGTCTGCCCAAAAGGCCAGCGGGCAAACAGGGAGCCTCTCTGTTCAAACACACAATTGCCCTTTATCATTGTGCCTTTCAGTGAGGCTTTCTGAACATTTACCATCATGTTTTATTATTATTATTAAAAAATGCAAAGTTTGGTTTGTCCTGCACAATGTCAACGTGCAGGATGTGTTTCTGTTTGCTTCAGTTAGCAGGGCATAGAGATTTAACGTCTTAGTAGCCAATCACAGAATGGCCAGGGTTGGAATGGACCTTAAAGATCGTCTAGTTCCCACCCCCTGCACAGGCAGGGTCAGCTTCCCTAGAGCAGGTCACCCAGGGCCACAGCCAACCTGCCCTTCAGCACTGCCAGGGATGGATGGGGCAGCCACAGCTGCCTTGGGCAACCTGTTCCAGCATCTCCCCACCCTCCCAGCAAAGACTTTGTTCCTCATGGCCAACCTTCATCTCCCCTCTTCAGGTCTGGAACCCTTTCCCCTTGTCCTCTCACTACCACCCCTGTCAAAAGCCCTGTCACCAGCTCTCTCGAAGCCCCCTTCAGAGATTAGAAAGCTTCTCGAAGGTCACCTGGGAGCCTCCTCTTCTCAATGACAGAAAAACCCCACCTGGCTCAGCCTGTCCTCAGAGGGGAGCTGCTCCAGCCCTCTGACCATTGGAGCTGCTCTGCTCTGGACCCCTTCCAGGAGCTCTGTGTCCTTCTGATGTTGAGGACCCCAGAACTGGACCCAGGACTCCAGGTGAGGTCCCACAAGAGCAGAGGAGAGGAGGAGAATCCCCTCCCTTAACTGATTCTTTTGATGCAGCTCAGAATTTGGTCCTAAAAACCCCAAGAATCAGCTCAGTTTATGGAAGCTCAGGCCCAGCTTCTCCCTTTAACTTCACATAAGGAGCCTGCGCTGGTCGAGACGGCTCAAGCAGCTGCTGGGTTGGAACGGCGGGTTCACTCTCACTTTGCACACGATTTTGAATTGCTCTGGACACTGCTGAACTATGTTTTGTACAAATGTTTAAGGAAACCTCATCTCTGTTTATATATAAACACAGGAGTGGAACAAACTGCAGTAGGTAGTGCAAAATAAACTTTCCCATAATCCGCACAAATCTGTCTCCTTTCACCAAGCTGCTGTGCGTGGGAGAACGGTGAGGTCACGCCGAGTTCCTAAGTGCCAAACTCCTCTGGCAGTGCTTCCCCCCTTCTCTTTGTCCTCACTCCTCTGCTGCCCTTCCCCATCACTGTTGCTCCCTTCCCCATTTGAACACTGGTTTGAGTGCACCCGGAAGGAAACGCGTGACAGTGACTTGGAGCAGCAATCATGAAGCCCTTAAAGGAAAGCGTGCGGCGAGCGTGAGCAGTGCTGGGCCCCTCACTTCAAGAAAGAGGTTGAGGGGCTGGAGAGGGTCCAGAGGAGCAACGAGGCTGGGGAAGGGACTGCAGGAAAAGGCTGATGAGGAGAGGCTGAGGGTGTTTAGCCTGGAGAAGAGGAGACTCAGAGGGACCTTCTCCCTCTCTCCAACTCCCTGGAGGGAGGTTGTAGTCACATGGGGGTCAGGCTCTTCTCCCAGGCAACCAGCATCAGGATGAGAGGGCAGGGCCTGAAGGTGCCAGGGGAGGGTTAGGAAGCCCTTGCTCCTGGAAAGGGTGATCATACACCGCAGTGGACTGCCCAAGGCATTGGTTAAGTCCCTATCCCTGTAGGTACTTAAGGACAGACTGGATGCGGCCCTTAGTTCCCTGGTCTAGGTGACTGTGGTGATGTTAGGTCATAGGCTGGACTGGATGATCTTGGACATCTTCTCCAGCCTCGATGGTTCTGTGATTCTGTGTGACTCCGTGAAGAAGCCCGGAGTAGAAGACCCTTCCTGACCCGTCAGCACAACAGAGCTCACATCATGATTTCCAGGAGCGGCGGCACTACCAAAAACCAGAGCAAGCAGCAGCTCCTTCTCCACAGGTTCCCATTGTCCAGCTTTTTCTTCCAAGCTCACCAGTAAACGCCACTGCACACACAACACTGCAGAAAGCACACCCAGAGCTCTGCAGCGCTGTCCTGCTGCAGAGCAATAAACACAGCAGCGCTCACGGAATCGCTCAACCAGGGGGAGCCTTCCCAGAGCTGTTCCCGTAGCCTGGATCCTGCTGCCCCACTAGTGCAACGACCTGCAGCAGACGCAGCTCCACGCAAAAACATGCACTGAGGTTCTCTGAAAAAAACTCTCCAGCCAGCAATGTCAGGAAAAATATGTGTAATGCCCTGATAGAGCTGACAAGAAAAACAGAGAAAAAGATTTATAGGGTAAATTCATTAAGCTTTCAACTCGCATTCCAGCGTTCTGGAGTCCAACTCAAATTACTGTATGAAAGCTCTTTCTCATGGAACTAGATGAAATTTAAGATTACTTTTAATTACAAAGGGTGTGGGAGAATGTTTTCATGGGAGACAAATACCTCTACACCTCTTACCAGTGTGGATTTAAGAGGTTCACAACAAACTGAAACTGATTTATGAGCATCGGGGCATCGTTGTGTCAGGCTGCTGCAATGGTCTGAGGCTTAATTCCTTTCCTTTTACTGCCACGAATATATCTTTTGCAGGTTCTAATTGGAAATTAAAACGGCAGAACTTTTATGGGAGGAAAGTTTATTACTACTAATGGTTTTCAAAACTAGGCTACAGAAAAAAATATGAAAGGTGGTGATGATGTGTTCATTTTTCATTGAAATGCGGTGGTACTTTCAGTAACTTTCGACATAAATCACGGCAGAGCCAAGCCGTTTCGCCGGTTAATCAGATGTATCCCCTGGATGGAATCAGTAGTGGTCTTTTATTTGGGCACGAACAATCGTGTAGCAGCTATTAGCTCACACACAGGTTGCAGCCCTTCTTTTTATCAAGATTGTCCAGGTTTGCCAGAAAGAAACCCTTTCTGCTGTTGCCTGGAAGCGGGCCAGGCCTTCTGGCAGGAGCTTCTGCTGGAGCTTTCCATGCTCTCTCCTGGTTTTATTTTACCTTTTGCCTAACCAAATGGCTCAGCAGCTTCAGAGGAAAAGGGTTAAAACAAAGGAATAAACCTCCCTAACAACCTGTCATTAAAGACAGATAACACAGTACATGTGCCAGGGGGTCAGCTGTAGGTTAACCGGGACATTTCTGAGCATCCAAGCACTTGACTTTGCAGGGAAAAGCCAAGCATCTCCTTTTAAGGGAGCTCTGGTTTGCATGGCACACAAAAAATCAGCATGTGCCTCCTGCTGTATGAATGAAACCCCGCAAAGCACAACCACACAGGCACAGAGCATCTCTCTTTGGGATGTGGATGCTCTGCGTGGGGAAGCACCGTAAGAAGCCGGTGGAGGTTGATGAATTAGCAACTCATGTACAATGAAACCTCCCCTCCTTTCCTTTTCTGATGGCTTCTGCAGAAAGGTGTCAAATCTGAGTGCACTCTCCAGGGTTAGGACAGGGTTGGGAGAGTTAGGAAGAGATCTCGAGACAAATGTGTCATGTCAATGACTGCTTTTTCAACCAGAGAGCAAAATCCTTTGAGTTGGATTTGGGCAGCCCCAGCCCTAAGCTACGTCATGGCAGTACCTATCTCCATGCATCACCAGGGCTTCACTCAGACTCGGTTCTGCAGACAAACATTTTCACTTCTGTCTCCCTTTACAAAGGGCTGGGGAAGAGCTGCAGAAAACACCACGATGCAGTGAGAGGGTTATTAAATCTGGCCAAACTCACTGCTGGCACTGCATCCTCCTCCACGGCCGCTCGCTCTTGCTCCCTGCCCTGTGCCAGCACCATTGGTCTGTGGCTGAGTTGTGAACAGGCTGCCCAGGGAGGTAGGTGGTGGAGTCCCCATGCCTGGAGGTGTTTGAAGACCGACCAGCTAGAGCACTTGAGGCCATGGTGTAGGGGTTAGGGAGCTGTTGGGATAAGGGCTGGACTTGCTGATCCTGGAGCTCCTTTCCAGCCAGGATGATTCTATGATTATGACTTTGTTCACCACTGACTGATGCAGTTAACGGTGCCACCAATGATTTTTCTGTGTGACACAATCAGGGTACTGACTGAAAAGAAACTGGCAGGGAAGAGCAGCAGCGAAAAACCTGCTGCTGGAGACAAGTGCCAAGAGCCCCTTAGACCTGGATCATGTTTCTCTATTTTCAGTGAATTTATCTGAGAAGTATCAGATTCTATCATATTTAGTAAGTACTGCCTTGATTTTATGTAACTTAGATTTCAAAGAACCCTCACAGATTGACACAAAATCTATCACTCTGCAGAAATCACATTTGGGGGAAATTTTACTTTCACCAAACTATTGAAAACCAGCGAGAAATGTCTTTGACTTCCTTAAAAATCTCATGGGTCAAGGCTGATTCTGCTCCTATCCTACAAAATCCACTGAGGATGTCATTTATAAGGTTCCATGGACTGCGACTGAACTAATATCCAGCTAAATCGGGCGTTGGGGCTGATCTCTGACAAGGATGGCTCCAGCATCTCATCAGCCGACCTTGCAGAGCGTCCAGGATAGAAGCCCTGGAGCAGCTGCTGTTCTGCATCTTGGCTGCAGGAACACAAACCACTTCAGCACTCCTGTAACTCCTAAAAATCAGTTTTTTCTTAATATAGAAGCAGCTAAGTGGGGAATGGTCCTGTGTGCTCTGCGGTGCTGTGACCGGTTCCACTGCCCTCGTCAACAACTTTCGGTGGTTTTCCTTCACCAGAAATCTCTCCCGTACTCATTGCTAGCCTCACTGTCAGTCCCCTGCTTCCCTTCTATTTTTAATCACATGCACACAAGTGGAGCTTTTCCTATGGATTTCCTACGGGCACTTTCCTCTCCAATTTCTGCCGGGAAGAGGGCGTTCGGTTCACGTTCGCACATCCTCGTCTCTAACGGCAGAACTGTGGCTTCTGCAGCACATGCCGAGGTCGTCTTAAACCATCCCCGCTGGTCGGGTGTAGGGTGTTGCTGGGGGTTTCACTTGGGGTGGGTTTTTTCCCCTCTTTTCAAACCGCTTTGCTCATAATTGCTTTAATCTCTGGGAAAAGAGCCCTTTGAAAGAAGCAAGTACGTCCATTCTTACAATTAACGGCTCCCAGCGGCCTTCCCTAGCGTGAGCTGCCTTGACAGAAGGGAAGTTGAGCAGATTTATTTGCAAAGGCACTTCACAAGGTCTTGTTTCAATTTCTTGGCTACGCTGCTTTGTGGGACAAGTAGGTCACTGCGTATAAACCGACAGCGCTGCCGTCGCGCTTCCGTTATCTCCCTCGGTTTGAAACAGGGATGTGAAAAATGAGATGAAATTGTTATCTGTGGGTTTACGGTGCTTTAACTCTCCTGCTCCTGAGCTGTTTGCTGTGTCCTACGGAACAGGGCAAACAAACACTCTAACAGCTCAGGGAGGAAGAAAGGAAATGGGATTATTCCCAATTTGCCAGAAGAGAATTGAAGCACTGAAAGATTAAACAACTTGCTCAGAGTCACACGGGGAAAACGAAGAAGAATCTGGGACTGAACTCAGATCTCCCACAACACGGTCCAGTGCTTTAACCACAAACCCATTCTTCATCCATAATGAATAGCTCCTGGCACGCACATCCCGCTAACCAGCCAGGGAAAGGGACACTTCTAGTCAAGATAACATTAACACTTAGCTGCAAAACGATCGCAGTACCGGCCCTTGGACCAGAGAACCCAATACAACCCTTTGATGCGACGACGAAGCCGTTCAACTGTTAACTGCGGACTGACTCCCCTTACAAAAACGCCAGAGAGGTAAACGCGGTGCAGAGGCTGAGCCTCTTCGTTTCTGGAACAAACACCTTCGATTCATACGCCGACTTTCTTGTGAAAACAAAAAAAAGGAGCTCATTTAAAAGGGGGTGAAGTTTTCTGGCACCCTCCCGCCCATAGTTCATGCGCTGTACCATACCAGAGGATCTTCGTGTTCCTGCCAAACTCGCAGCCAGCGCAGCCTTTTGCTGGTGATAGTTTAACGTTACAGCCTTGTGAGAAAGCAGCCATTTCCCATGATATATGGGTAATCATTTTCTTATTGGCAGGGTCATTGGAAAATTGCAAAATATTTTGCCTAAAACAGAGGGAGTTTCATCCTACTTTTTGCAGAAATGTGCAGAGGGGGGGAAAGAGGTTAGAAGGCAGTTCTGCAGTTTCCAGGGGATTTCTGTGAAAGAGTAGGGAAAAAGAGGGTTTTGTTTGAAAGGGCTGGTGTGCTGCTATCAAGTCTGCAGCGGGTCACAGCTCCTGCCAGGTACCACCAATGCAACAGCCTGAAGCACCCTCCAGCTTCGTGAGCTCATTCCTGAGGCTCAGCACCCTCCTCCTCAGCTCATTGCTGAAGCCAGGGGAAATGAGGACACACTCAGAGCAGGACACAGGACTGATCCCAAGGGCGGCTGCACTGCAGAGAGCAATCGGTAATGGCTGAACAGAGGTGGCTTCATGACATGTCCTGTGCCTCCTGCACCTCTGTGCTAAACCAGGCAACAGAGATGCCTCTCATTTAAGCCAGATGCCAAACCAGCCCCACAAAATAGTCTGACGCAGAGGCACTCCAGCAAAATCTTCCTAGACAGCTTGAGGAACCACCACCTCTGCTTTCTGCCCCAGGAAGACTAGCTCAGGACGAACCTGCTAGGATTTCTCAGCACCATCAGAGGAAAAACTTGCTGCTGCTGAAGAGCAAAACTCACAAGGGCACACCCTGGCACCTGGCCTCTGGCCAAACAGAAATTTGGACACTAGAGGAAGAATTCATTGCCAGGCTCTTGCTTTGAAGAGTCACTCTTTGCTCAGAAGTAGGGAAGAGCCCCAGCACGTGCCTGAAGGAGCCCCACACTTTCAGGACTTACAGGTACTCGGTGTTTTTCTCCCATGAGGTTCACTTGCCGAGAGAGAAGGTTGTAAAGACAAGCAGTGAATGGAGCCACGTGTACATGTGTGTCCTGCATGAGACCTGCTCTCTTGCGCCCTGCCTCACGGCTAACGCTCCCGGGGCACCGCGGTAGCTGTTACTCATAGCCCGATGCAGCCGGTCAACATGACTTGGATCCGCCGACAAGCTGCGTCTTGCGCTCCGTCGCTGCTCACGCTAATTTAGGTTTGGATTATTAAGGCTTCAGGAGTATCACCAAAACTGAATTAAGACTATTACCCATTTCATGTCTGCCAAAGGTAACTCGGTAACTTGTCAAAGCAACGGCTGCATCTCCTTTTTTGGTTTATGAACTCAGGATGTGGAAAAAGGAACCTCACTGTATTTGCTTTACCATGAACTGGAGTGCCCAAAGCTCCCAGCAGCAGAGCTGGCTTCAAACCCCTTCAAAGCAGGGACCAGATTTCCAATGCCAGAGCAGACAGTTACCCATCCAGGCTCTGGTTCTGCCCAGTGCTGAATCTCAATGCTGAGCCAAGCCTCCAGGTCCTTGTCTCATGGACCAGATGTGCAGAAGCCAGGCCTGGCCCATGAGAGGAGAAAGAGGGTTCCACAAAGTCTGAGTCCACAAAATCTACACAGCTGGCAGGTGACTGCTCTGTCCCCTTTGTCACAACACAAGGTACCCATCAGCAGGCTGCCCAATCCCAGTCACCACAGCATCCCCTGGCTGCTCAGAGATGGGTCTGTCAGAACCATGACATGCTGGAGTGATGCTCTGCCACACCTTCTTCTGTCATGACCCCAGCCCAGTAGCAGACCTTAAAGTTGTCTGGCTGCAGCTTGCAATTGCATCCGGAATGGGGATGTTCATGGAGGGATCTTCCAGGAAAAGCACATTAGGCAACACTTCTTTTTTTAAAAAGCCCATGTAGGACTCAAAGCTCAGTGCTGATGTTTGCAGCTGTAACTCCAAATGCTCAGACAGTAAATCTTGTTGGTGCAGAACCAAGTCCTTGTCCCGTCTCAGCGCAACGTGGGAGACGAGGTGGCGGCACGTGCTGCGGGTTTAGGATGAGTTTGAGCTTGGTCAGACACCTCCCCCCTTTCCTCCCAAACCCGCCCCTCCACAGAAGCGCAGGTAATAAACGTCATCTGTTCCCGATTACCGCGCGAGCGCCTCAGAGCTGGCAGGGCCGCGCTGCTCCGTCTCTGTGGCTGGAGGCAGAAGTGGAGCTTATGTATCTCCAAATATTTGCCTGAAAACACTCTCTTTGGATCAGCTTTTCTGACATTTGCTTGACCAGTTTTCAAGAAACACCCACCCAGCGTTCATTCCCGAGCTATGCGGAGAAAGTCATGCAGCTAACACTCCAGAGGACGAACTCGCCAGCAGTGCATTCTCCTAGTCAGACTCCGAGGCTGGTACTGACTGTCGCCAACCTCCACAGCCCCACAGGGCCACAGCAGCGCCGATGAGCTCGGAATGCCGACCCTTGCACTCATGCAGGAGCAGCGATGGGAATGGCGAGCCCATGCACACACGTTTGCCTCTTCCCTTTGCTCCTCCTCACACAGAAAGAGGAGTAAACATCTAGGATTTTCCCAGGGCAGTTGTGGTGGCCTCCATCCCTGGCAGTGTCCAAGGCCAGGCTGGATAGTGCTCTGGGCAACCTGGTCTGGGGAGAGTTGCCACTGCCCGTGGCAGGGGGTGGAACTAGGTGATCTCTGAGGTCCCTTCCAACCTACACCATCCTCTGCTTCTTTATCTGTTAATCTAGGGGGGTCCAGTGACCTTTCTTCCTTCACACAGCATGGCCACCAGACACCAGCAGGGAAGGCAACAGAAAACGATGCCACTACCGAGGAGGAAAGACTTGCATCTTCCTTTTTCCTCTCTGCTTCTGCTGCAAAGCCCATTTTCAGTTTGGCTGTTCTCTTCCCTCAGGTTTCTCTGCTACACTCCTAACACAAAGCGCTGAGGTGACCGCTGGAGTCTGCTCTGCACCAGCTTGGAACGCACTGTGGTGAAGCAAGAGGGGTTACCTCGCTCTTATCTTGACGCTGCTGCTTTGTCTGGCCCACGACAAGTCATCTCCCCGCCATCTCACCCGTGTGCACGTCCACTGCTCACAGTCCAGCTGGACAGTCGCCAGCCCTCCATCAGCTCCAGCTCCTTGTTAACTTCAGTGTTTCCCAAACGATGGTGTAAGAGCTAATGAGAAATCAGAATCTGGCGCCATGGCTGGAATGGAATCAAACCATGAAGCTCCTTCCCGACCTATTATAAAAATTACAGTGTGGAAAGTGAATTTAATAGTGCAGAGTGTTTAATTGTAATATCAGTGCGGGCTTTGATCTGGGTGACTCTTGACATCACAGAGTGAGGAAACTCCCTTCATGATTTGAAAAACCACACGAATGGTCGGGGAAGGAAATTTGGGTTCTGCCTATATATTAAAAAATGTTATTAAGACTCAGGGAGAGTTTTATTTTGGCGGGTGGAGGTAGGGAGGATTATTTGAAAAGGGATCTGTGTCACGAAGGGAAACAGGGGTTAGCCCAAAAAACCCAAACAAGGTACTAAGGACACGTGTAGCACGATGGAATCGCGATGGCCTGGTGCAGCTTTGCTGAGGATTAAAGTTCTTAGCAAGTTCTTAGCAAGGCCTGACTGAAGCAGGGGGGATCCTTTCTTTAGCCCAGACAAAGCGGTGCCTTAGATACACCCTGCTGCTCTCAGAGCTCCTTTTACCTCAGGGATGGAGGATGGACACAGGCCTCCTTAGCCCACTGGACAAGGCAAGGAAGATCCTTTTTCAAACCAGCTGACCCCAGTTGCTGCGTTTGGAAAGAAGAGACATGGCTCCACTTACTCTTCCAAGTGAAAGCAGGGGAGTTCCCTCAGAGAGCAGCTGGCCAAAACACCCAGGCAAAGGCCGAGAGGACTAAACGGGTACCCTAAGAATCAACCATCAGTCATCGTCCTCGTCCTTCCCGAGCCAGAGCACTGAAGACTTCAGCTCTGCGCTCTGCAGGAGGTTGCACCTTCACAAGGAGCCCAGTGTTACAGGTCGCGCCTCTCCTCGCGCTGGGTCTTCTGCGTATCTACCTTAACGTCAGAGATGACATTTCACTGAGCCAGGTCTCCTGAAAGGAAGAATTTCCTGCACCTTAGGCTGCTGACAGCTGCCAGAGTTGATCTGGCAGGCTTGATTTCATACGCTGATGTGAAAAGCAGAGCCCTCGGTGACGCCAAGACGCAGGAGTGTGAGATGTGGCTGAGAAGGAGAAAAGGAAAAAACATATCGACTGGCACAGCCGTAAAAAAACAAGTCAGAGCAACTCGTGATCTCTCTACAGCACTTCAAGGAGCAGCTGAGGGAATCAGGACTCCTGGCTCCCCAGTTTCCGCAGCAGTGCTCACTGCTGGGTCAGGCTGCCTCAAGCATCCTCCAAAGCCATTGGCCTGCATGGAAAAACAAGGCAGCCTAGTTCCGAGGAATGAAAACTTCCAGCTTCACCCTGTTGGGTATTGTCCGTGCTCAGCCTTGCAGGGAACTCCTGAGTAACTCAGCTTGGCCTGAGGTTAGGTGGAAGCAGCCCCCACACATGCTGGGGGAGCTCCTCTAAGGCAGCATCCCAGCAGCAGCATCACGCAGAGCGTCTTGGCTGGATTTCTGTGGCGGGGAGGCCAGACTGCAGGTACAGCCTTCAGTGGTTCCTCACACCTACAGTCTCTGAAGGATGAAGGACACCCAGAGCATAGAGATGCACACCCTTCTCTCACAGATCCACCTTCGACACGAGGAAGTCATTTCTAGAAGATTCTCTGACCCCAACGACTGATACAAACCAAAAAGCACAGAAATGTTCACCTGAAGCTCACACCCAGTGTCAGCGCTGAAGGGTTCGGGCTAGGGAAAGCCTTTTGTATTGGGCTCTGTATCCAAGATGATTCCAGGTTGAGAGTCAAAAGACAAGACAGTCTCCAGTGAAAACTGGACTGGATGACATGTTCTGTCAGTTCCTGGCCCCAAATGCTTTGGTTCTTACACGAAGGATGTAGGAGAACAGCTGCAACTCCAGGGGCTTTATCTGAGTTCAAAAATGGACTCCTGTCAAGGTGAAAGAAAACTCCTAAACACCAAAGCTGAACGGTGTCCCACCAAAGTCACCTTCCAAACACTGAACACAAATCCCATGGCATTCAGCTTCTTGGGCACATGAAATCGGACGCGTGGCACTGCAAACCAGACTAAACATTTGGCTGTTTGGTGGAAAAGTTGGCGTGAAACAGACAGGGATGTCACCCCCTCTGTTTCACCCCATCCATAAGCGCTTTCCAGCAGACACATTAAGGCATCCTGTGCCTCAAGTCACTGCAGTGCCTGGTTGTCATCATTTGCTTTGCCTTCCTTGCAAAAGCAGCGTGGCGAGCGCTGGGCTCGCTGTGCTGCACAAACGGCCACCGCGGCTCGCTTCCGCACTATCTCATGGGCAGGTCTGGGCAAGCGTCCGCCTTTCTCCGTGCTCCTATTTCTTTTACCAGAGGTTTTTTTTTCCCTTCTTTGTCTGTTTTAGGCTGGAATTTCTTCAGGGGCAGGCACCTCCCAAGGCTGGGACCCTGCAGGTCCAGCCATATGCAAACAAGGTAAGATAAATGCCTCTCTCGCAAAGTACATTAAGTGCAGTGAATTTACTTTTCCCCAGCGGCTGCCCACTGATACAGGAAATCTAATCCTAAATCTCATTAGGTTCTACAAACAATTCGGCCTCTCTCCCCAACAAAGTCACCATCCTGGACCGCCGAATGTTTATGTTTTATTTCTCAATTGCCTTTTTTTCTCTCCCCCACCCTTGTGATTTTCCTTTTGGTAAATATTTCTGCTTTGGAGAAGTCTGGCCAAAAAGAGATTTTAAAAGACAGAAAGCCAGCGGCAGAGACAGGAGTATCAATCATTTACCTTCGGTTCCCCGGGGAAGAGGTGGGGAGAAAGAAAAGCAAGGTAAAAAGTTAAGAACGGCAGAACCACAGCAGAGTTCTTTGAAGACCATCCAATTCTATTTCTTCCATTGCTGAGGCCCTTGCAACTACTGCCAGGGCTTGGGAGGGAAAAAAAAATAAAAAAATACTTCATTCACTTCCAAAAGTGAATTTTTCAGCGTCAAGCCAAAGCGCTCCACGTCAGTTTGGCTATTTGGCAAAAAAAGAACAATGACACTTGTACCTGACCCGTCGCCATCTGCATCGCAAAGACTCCGGCCAGCGCGCGTCCCAGGCCAAGAGCGACAGCAGATAGCCCCGGCCGTTACGGAGAAGGGGCTGTTATTGTCAGTGCCTAGCGCAGGACCAAGCATCGTGTCGGGAACGTACTGACAGCCTATCTTATATGCAAACACGAGAGGAGGTAAGAAGAAGCCGTAGATCAATTGTAGAAACATCTCAGGGGTCAGCTGTTGGCTCTCGTTTCCTGCCATAAATGCGCAGCTTGAATTAAACACTGGGAGAGAAGCGCTGCTGAGATGACTCGGTCCCCTTTGTTACCTGCAAGATGGAAATGGTAAACAAAGGAGCGGTGTCCTCAGATGCCACGTGTGGGAATGCCTTGAATGCCCACAGAAGGGACCCGGCCACCTCCCAGATTAAAGCTACCGGCACGTCCTGGATGAGCAACGGGATGATCCCAATGGGAACCACCCCAGTCTTCTCTCCAGGGAAAGCAGCAACCTCAGGAGCGGACAGAATCCACGGCAGGCAAAGCCCTGAGCTGCCCGGGTGCCCATGAGCGAGTTACAGGGAGCTGCCTGTTTAAAATAAAGCAGCAGGACGCAGTCCTCCCCGTCCCAGAGGACACACTGAGTCGCCATTAATTATGAGTAATTGGACAGTGGGTTAATTCTAAGGCTGATAAAAAGCACTTTGAAAGGAGAAGGACGGGTGCTGCTGGAACATTTATTTGTGCAGGGCTCCTCCTGCAGAGAGTCAATCCCTGTTCAAAGTTTGCACTGATGGGTCAGGGCAGGTTGGGAATTTTCCTCCTGATTTAACCTCTCTGGGCCACACCACAGGCTTTGCTCTTGGCACACAACTCACTACCCCTGTGAGATCTCAGAGAGGACCAGGATCTCACCAGGCTCGTCCCCTCTAGGCCAGACTGTCACTGTAGGATCATGACACAGCACAGGCTAGAGAACAGGGGTAGGGATTGTGAACACCGAGCAAATGCTCCCCGTGTTCTTCTCTTTTCCCATACAAAAGCCTTTCACACTCAGGAAATCCTGGGGGCTTAACCTGCTCTCCAAAGAATTAAGAGGAATTGCAATTAAGCGCGGCTCCCTGCGTACTTGTCCCTTATCTCAGCCCCTTCCAGAGAAAGGCCAGAGAGCCTCCGTAAAGAACAACCTCCAGAGCAGAAATCTGGCAAACGGGGGGCTGCGGACTTGCGGTGACGTAGCTGTGAGCTGTGAACCGGCAGCACCAAGCAGTGCCTGGGGCCCAGACTGAAAAGCTTTGTCTCCCCACACTGAGGGTCAGGACCGAAATGAACACAATGGAATTTCTACTGATTAAGGCCTTTCCTCCTCACGCTGGGTATAGGATTTCCTGCACCAAAGCACGATCGAGTATATGGTTTCTGTGCCAGGGCAGAGAAAACTCTTTCAATGACTGAGAAGAGACAAACATCCCCCATGGGGTTAGGAAAAGACATGGAGCAAAGAACCCAATCTAACAGCAAAGGAGGCATAAGCAGCACAGACTGGTGACTTGCTGTCACACTGACCACCCTCTGCCCAAAGCTTCTTGGGAAGCAAACCCCAGGGCCATCGCCGTGAGGGACGGTGGCGAGCCTTAAGCACCTGCATTATGAAACCTATGCTCTGGGTTCTGAAGCCACTGGATAACCCCACGGGATTCCTTTCTACAAACCATGGGAACGTGGAGGGTGATGACGGGCCAGGCTGACATTGGGATCACAGAAGTTCCTGCACCTAGAAGCTTTCTCACAGCTGAAGATTTGCCTGCCCCCAGTCCACAGAGTTTAAGCTGAAGACGCAGAAGTGAAAGAGAACCTGAAACCACCAGACGCACACAGAGCAGAAATGCTCTTCCCAAACGTGAAGTCCAAGCTGCTGATTAAACACAGTAAATGGGTGAGGAGCTCCGCTGACCCCAGACCGCGCAGCACAACGGTTACTCCATCAGCAACCCTGGGAGTACATTAAGCCTCTCAAGTAAAGTTCTGCCTCATAAAAACTCCCCCACGCAGGACAGATCCTGCTCCTCATGTGAGACTCTGCAAGAGGGCTGGAAGAATAAGAGCAGTTTGTGGTGCTAAGATGATAAAACAGATCTCCAGGACATCTTTCAGCAGCACAAGCGAAATAGTGCTGCGACTGTTAGTGATGGTGGTGAAAATAAACAAACGGACCCCGGCAATCCTCGGACTGCAGCGAGAGGCTCTGTGGGTGGTTTGCATAGCACTGAGGGTAACAGGGTTCCTGTTCTCAAAGGAAGCCCTTCCTCGCAGAAAGGGTGATCACAGCCTGGAACGGGCTGCCCAGGGCAGTGTTGGAGTCTCCATCCCTGGAGGTGTTGAAGGACAGCCTGGCTGTGGCCTGTAGTGCTCTGGGGTGATGTTAAGCCATGGGCTGGGCTGGATGATCTTAGAGGTATTTTCCAGCCTCAGTAATTCTGTGATTCTGTGAAGTTTTTGCCATTTGAAAAGGACGGGGAAGAAACCTGTGTTACAACAAGAGGTCACTGGAGGAGCTGCGTGAACTCGGTAGGGACCATATGGAGAAAGGCACCGATATCTCAGCTGCTCACCAGTCACAAGGGTCACACGCTCTTGCTTTGTGCTATTAAGCTTGAGGAAAACACAAACACCTTCCAAAGGGGTTGCTCTGCTCAAGGCTTTGCACTCTCCAGGGCAAGGGGCGATACCGTGAGTAGTGAGCGAGATGGAGATGGACCTGTGCCAAAGCACATTTTATGAGCGGTGCTGCAGAGGCTGTTTGAATACAATGGTCACTGGGAGGGTGATGGAGACCTCCAGGAACAAAGCACTCTAAAAAAAAAGGCAAAAGGAAAAACAAACAAAAGGGCCTGGATGTTTTTCAGAGGAAGCCAAGAGTAACCCTTAACGGGATTGCGCGGCTGCTGGCAAGTCGCTCGCTGAGAGGAGACTGATAAATTCTTACTAACTCAAGCCAGGGGGAATATGGAAGAAAATGATCAATGTCCTGCTGTTGTGCCAGCAGTCCACACACAACACGAACCACTACTCCTTTACAGAAACCAGTAAGGTCTTGTTAAGGATCCTCCACAATCACAGAAACCTGATTCCAAAGGGAAAGTCGCAAGGAAGTGCCGCCTATTAATGGGTTTGGCCTGGCCCAGTGCAAATCAGCTTCAGCAGAGAGTTGAGCTGGGGGGTGTGAAGAGATCCATTTGGGGCACCCATTCTCTCTCATGGGAATGGACTCAGTGGTCCTTTCTCAGGTCCAGTGCAGAGGCAGTTCTGCCTCCCACCACGCAGAATTAGGGCTCCAGTTCCTGATGCCCTCCCACCAAAAGGCATCTAGGAGATGCTGCTGCCAGGAGAACGGTGCCTGTTGCCACTACAGGTAAAGCTGATTTACACTCACTGATCTCATCTGCCAAACCCCTTCTTAATAGGTGCCGGGTTTGGTCTCACTCCGGTCACTTCATCAAGCAGTTGGGGCTCAGAAGGAGCCACTGAAATGGTCAAACCAGCAAATTTTAGGGAGTTTATAAAATCCCACCCGAACACAGAAAGTTAAGCAAAACACTGTCCCGAAAACATTTCTGATTCCCGTCCAGAAAAGCTTCCCATTTATGATGAAGCCTTTAAAACTGACAATGAGGGAATTCTTCACTGTGGTCTCGCCCTCACTTTCACCCTACAAAGCAACGCTGTATGGAGGCAGAGTAAACACTGTGTGCTGTATTTGCCTAAATAAAGCAAAGGAAAAAACCAGATCGATGTCTCTTCTGCTGCCAGCAGATATGGAGTCAATTAAAAGACTAAAATATACAATAACTTAACTCTTTGCACAGAGCTCCAAACATATCAATACTGGGAGCACAAAACCGTTTTCTATACAAGCACTGAAACACCCTGGGTTGAGACACGCTCTCAGTTTTCAAACTCTGAAGGTGAATTTGTTGTTCCAAAGTCCGAGTGAGCAGCAGGCAGTCCCCAGGCAGCTCTCAGCCAGGCACTGTAAGTTTTCCCCCCCGTCAGTTCTGCCAAGGACGTTCCCCAGGTGTTTTCCCAGGCCAGGTGCCAGTTCTGGACACCCTTGAAGGTGGGAGATACAAGAAGCTAAGTCCCTAATGATCTGTGTCTTCAGGTTTGGCTACAAGTAAAAACTCCTGCTGCTGGTGTGCTCAGGCAGCCATGGTTATTTCTCCAACCCCATAAAGTAAGTCCTCCGACACTCTAGAACTTTATTTTTATGGTAACTTTTGTTCATGCAGCATCTGGTAAACATTGTCCTCAAATCCCTGTGCTGCTGCTGCTCTGCTGTACACGGACTAGAGCAGCCCAGCCACAAATGTGTGAGGCATGGGCTAAAGCAGTAAATACCTCCAGACCAGAGGTGCCAGCCTCCCCCAAGAGAGAGGGGTTTCACATTTCTGAGCACGCTGTGTGAATCGGGTCCAGACAAACGCTGTTTACTGCCTTCGTTTGCTACTGCGAGCAGCAAGCCAGGAGCTTCCTGGATGGCTGGAAGAACTCATGGCTTTGAAGGCTCTCCCAGTGCAGGGCAGCTGGAGAGATGGACCACAGAATCACAGAATATTTTGGGTTGGAACAAACCTTTAAGATCATCAGGTCCAACCTTTGGCCCAGCACCGTCAGGTCACCACTAAACCATGTCCCTACCTGCACTATGCTCAGTGTCTCACAGTCCGAGCTGCACCGCAAGCTCCTACCTGAGCTTTAAGCTGTGATTCTGCAAGCCCACCAGCTCACAGCCAAGCTCAGCACTGTCCTTCCTTGTTTGGATTCAGTTGGTCACAGAACTTCCTCCACTTAAGAAGGTTCAAAACACAAAGCAAAGACTCAGTCCTCAAGCAGTGTGGCTGGCTGCACCTCCCAGACGCCCATGCAGTGAGCACACTCCTCTCACAGGTCCTACCTACGAGGGGGACGGCTGCCAGGCAAAACCAGGCCTGAGGAAAACCAGACTTTAGTGTAATTTAGCAGAGAAGCAGGTTTGCATTCTTTGAGAGTTAAATAACCAGTGGAAATAATAATGAATGGATCAGGCCATAGCTTTCTTTTTTCTTTTGATGTCCAGATCCACGCAGATTCACACGTGCCCACGTGTGCACCTATGAACACAAAGCTCTGTGCTCCCCTTGCCATGCCGCTGACAGAGCGAGAAGGGACTGCCAGGAGAGCAGCCAGACAGCCCAGGGCTGACGCGGCACCACCATGTGCTGCCGTGGACAGGTTTGGTGAGGATCCAGCTGTTGAGACATGCTGTGATTTCTACAAGGTGGTGGCTGGAGGAACAGCCCTGGAAACAGCATTTTCAGTTCCTTCAGGTCAGAGAAATTGTAGCACTCACTTCCAAGTACTAGCAGCCCTCCCTGCTGCTTTGCTTTCCCTACCTGTTCCTCTGGCAAACACTGTGCTGTCATGAAACTCAGGTGCTAAGGGACGAGAGCCCGTTTCAGTTCCACTCCCCGTTTCCACACAGATTTTGCAGAGTATATCCAGGCACCAGCTAAACACACTCCTGACTGCTTCATATCCAGGCACCAGCTAAGCACACTCCTGACTGCTTCATATCCAGGCACCAGCTAAACACACTCCTGACTGCTTCATATCCAGGCACCAGCTAAGCACACTCCTGACTGCTTCAATCAGCTCAGAACTTTCATAGAGTTATCCCTACAGCCCACTGTTAGCATCGTTTGACATCTAAAATACCATTTCCAACTATTATTAATTGAGTTCCTGGATGTGTTTAAAGATGGTTTGGATGAGGTGTTGAGGGATGTGGTTTAGGGGTGAACTTGTAAGGGAGGGTAGATGGTTGGACTCGATGATCCCAGGGGTCTTTTCCAACCAGAGTGATTCTGTGTGTGATTCTGTGTGATTACTGTTGGCATCGGGGCTGTGATTTTCCAAGGTGAATTCTGAGCAGTAATTGAAACCCAGGTTTATCTGAAAACAAGGATAGGAAAAAGAATTAATTGATCTGTCCTTGTGTCACAGCGGTCACGACATTTCCTTGGGGAAGGCTCCACACCTCCATCCTCCACCCTAGGAAGCAGAGATGAGCCAGGCAGAGTTTGTGGCAGGCAAATGCTTTCTCCTGGCCTCAAATAAATCTGCCCAAACACAGTTAGCAAAGGACGTGCATCTGCATTGCAGAGCCAGTGGCACTTTAATAGCTGAGCTAATAATAAGCTAATAAGCACAGACAGAAATTACCAGGCAGCCTGGCTTGCAGGTCACTCCTGTGTCTTCACTAACACGGCTCGGCTCGCGTGGAAAAGGAGGAACCTGCCTGATGCAGATGGATATAGAAGCTGAGAAAAGAGCGTTCCTTATTAAGGCAGCAAAGCCAAAAGCAAGGGAAGGACAGAAATAAGGTTGCCTTTGCTGCTCAACCTCCGTTTGACCTCTCCCCGTGTGTACTTTATGACACACTCCAATTACAGGATAACGTGCTATTTTTCCATAGGACCTGCTCATAGGATGGTCTGGCTCCAGGAACTTGGGAGGCAAACTGCTGTCACAGAGGCTTTTTTGTTGCAGAAGTGGTGAAATGAGCAGGGAGCAGAGCAAGACGTTTCCTAAAGACAGAGGCTGGTCTTAGCCTTGAGCAGATGGTCGGCCCAGAGTCTATCAAGAAGCTGCCATGGAGTATTAATTAATTAACCTGCCACTGTATTAATGACACAAATCCCAACTATTCAGATTCTAGCTTCTTCCAGACAAGACATCCTTATGTTTTAAAAACACATTTATTCTACCAACCTTGAGTTACCAAGTTCCTGCTTTCAATGACACAAGCAGCGACCACAGAATGGGACCTCGGCCAGCCCCCGGCCAGCCTTGCAAGTTTAGAGATGAAGAGTTTGCAAGCACATGTTGGGTGGGGACGTCTGAGAATCTTCCCCACTAGGGCTTGGAACTCGAAAATGAAATCTCAGGGGTTTCACTGTGGAGGCTTTCAAAGACCATCCCGAGGATGTGGACAACCAAACGGCCTCTGTAAATGTGAGCATCCTAATCCTGCAGGAAATAGGTTCATTGTGCCCAAAGAGATGCACCCAAAGAGATGGCGCAGGGCTCCACCAGCTGTCCACCCCCTGACCCACAGCGACGAGCTACAGACCGCTCAGATACGGCCTTGTGAAGTGATACCTGTGTCCAGCGACAACCCCAAACGCGCCAACCTAAACAGGGCCATGAAACCGAGCCATCTCCTGCGCAGCCCTGCTTCCCCTTGCACCACACCCTGCAGGCTTTCGGGAGGTGTAAATCTTGGGCTGGAGGTTGGTTTGTTGCCTTGTTTCTCACCGGCAAAGCGCCAACATTCCCAAACTGTTTTCTAATTTTAACATTTTATTTTCACCGGGGGGAAAAGCAAACCCCCCACCAGACAAGTAATTGCCATCCAATCTATACGTGGGGTTAGATTTCCCAGTCGGTTTCTCATCTTCCACGACTGAAAGGAAAAGATCTCCTCTGGGACCTGCAAACGATCCCTCCGCTCTGCACGCACTGTGTTCATAGTGTTACAAGGGCGAGCTCGCTGGCGCGGCTTTGGCGTGGCCATCATGAATCTATATTAAGCGATTCCCCAATATTTATGGTCAACAGCCCTGAGATCAGAAGATTCCTGCCTCCTGTTTCAAAACTTAATGGCCCATTGACCGCACTTCCTTCGAAGCACAAACCCCGTGTCCCACGACACTAAATCTGTGCCCCGCTAATGAAAAGCTCTCTTCATCTCGGGCCGGGCTCCAGAATGGAAATGATTGAGGTCGCAGTCGCTGTGTATTTTACCTCGCTAACTCGCTGTTTCTGTAGTAATTAGAGATGAGGCTGGTGGCAATGCCAAGCAGCGGGCTGACCCAGACATGCCTATCTATTCTGGATACTCTCCTGGAGAATTTTATTTAACACGTTTCGAATTGGAGCCGAGGCGGGATGAGAAGCGCCTTGGCACCGGCGCGGGACGCAGATGAGGGCATTTTCCATCTCTTTTTTGGTCCTTAAGGCGGCGGTATTTTATTTCATGTTAAAGACACCCAGATGAGACGTGACAACATGACAAGCCCGGATTTAACCAGGGGCCTGCTGAGAACGATGGAAGAAGGATTTCCCCTCACCTCCTCCGAGCAGAACCCTCTGGGCTTGCTCTGTGGGGTGGCAGGAGCGTTACACACCGGGCTTGGCAACAGCTGTCCTCCTGTTTTTCTGTTTGTTAGTTCTCTAACCTCTTCAATCTCACTTTGCTGGAGCAGAGGAAATGAGGTAAATTGGTCCTAACGCAGGCCAGGAATCGCTGTCCTGCCACTGATGTGGGGTTTAGAGGTACCGTGGGAGTGGAACAGTAAATCTCTGGAGCGCAAATGTCCTGTGATAACACAGAATTTCCCCAATATGTATTGCTAAGCTACAAAGTGTTATGGCAACACGAAGGAAAACAAGTTATAAGCTTTTCCTTTAGGGCATAAAGAACCACAAAACTCCGCTGCCTACTTTTAAGCAGAGACATAGTGATGTTTCAATAATCAGAATCACTCTGGTTGGAAAAGATCTCTAGGATCATGGAGTCCAACCATTACCCCAACTGTCCCAAGGCCAGTGCTGAACCCTGTCCCTGAGCTCCAGATCTCCACGGCTGGGAAACACGGCCAGGGATGGCGATTCAACAGGATGCCCTCTTTGGGCAGCCTGTTCCAAGGCCCTTTCCATGGAGGAGCTTTACCTAATGTCCAGCCTTCCAACCTAAACCTCCCCTGGTGCAGTTCAAGCCCTTTTCACTCCCCTGACAATGCCCATGGGACAGGACACTTGGGTTTTCAGAGCTCATCAAGCAGATACACAAACCCGCTGTATGGACTAGGATATTCCACAGATTTCCTCCAGACAGTGCTCTGCTGTAGTGGTCCCTCTTTATCTTACAGAAAAGCCACAGGAGCAGGGCACTAGATGGGTGACATGACAGCAGGTGCAGTAAGGGAGGCTTTGGAATTGTAACTACAGCATTTCTGCTCAACTCAACCAGAAACAAGCACTGAACTCTAACCCAGACCCAGACCCTGACCCTAACCCTGCCCTCCCAAGCGTCGCACACAAACGATCCCACACATCTTTACAGTGTTTTTTGACCCAAGCTCAACACTCTGTGATTTGAAAGCACCGACTTGAATCACAGAATCATTAGGGACTGGAAGGGACCTCGAAAGATGATCTAGTCCAATCCCCCTTGCTTCCACTATAGATGCATAAACCAATCCTTGCAGTCACTGCGTCTCTCCTGTCTTTGCTAAGTTATTTCTGCTGTGTGTCTTAGGTTAAGGATTAACTTCCAGGAGAACCAGATGCTTTAAAAAGCATCTTTTTAAAGGTCATGAGTGAGAGAGTAGGATTTCCACAATTAACAAAGGACGGTGACAGCTGGCAGTGTCCCTTCTGCTTTCAAGACTCTTTGCACGTGGCTTTAACCCTACTCCTGAATTTGAGGAAGTTCCTTCATGCCATTCTCTTCCAAAAGGTCTTTTCCACACATCTGCTGCGTTGAGACTCATCCTCTGGGCCCTTCCTAAAACCGCAGAGGCTGTTTTGCTGAACAAACCCAGTCCCTGTGTTCATTGCTAAAACATAACTCAAAATATTGCAGCGGTGCCTCCCCGCCTGTCCGTGTTTTTAATATCGGATAGGGAGATTTGCAGGATGTGAGCTTTATAGCCTGTGAAGTTTTCACATGTCCAGGTGGGATTGCTTAAGGGGAAAAAAAAGGAGAAAACTTTAAAAAAAATTAAGTCAAATAAGGAGAGAAGACTTGAACCTGCTGGTTCACAGAAGAGAAGTTAATAAACCACAAAGAATTGTGAAACAATAAAGTTCTCCTCGCTGGTTAAATTTAATGGAATTAATGATCTGAGTTGCAGTGATACCTAAAGGCTGGTTTGCATTACTAAGGAATAAAACAGCCGCCGTCCCCTCGCGGTACCGCACTCTCGTCGGGAGGGTAATGAAGAACATCCGTACACAATTGCGTACGGCTACACGTGTGTGCAAAGATAACCGGCACATACAGACCCGCGGGCTGGGCAGAGGACAGCTCAGACCAAAGTTAGGCACCAGCACCCACCCAATTAAGAGACGTTTGCGTGGAATCCCTGATCCAAGAATAAAACATATGATAAATCATACAAAATTTATCCCAAGAATAAATCAAGCTGGAGGAAAAGGTAGGTCTCACCCAGAGCTCTCAGCCTGGATCGTACGGGCAGGCAGTAATACTGGGATGCTTTGCACCACCAGCTATGGGAAGCCCACTGGGCCATGCTCCTGCGCGACTGCATCTAGGGGACCCTGCTGTGGCGGGGGACTGGACTGGATGGTCTTTCCAGGTCCCTTCCAATCCCTAAAGTTCTGTGATTCTGCAAATATTAAACCTTTGAGTGAGGACCTGTGAATGGAGAAGGCGGTGTTACTCCTTGCTGACAGCCTCTCCCCTGGTGACCTTATCTGATCTCACAGAAGGCTTCAGACCTGTTCCTGGAAGACTTCACACATGCAGGGTGGCACAGTCCCAGTATCAAAGAGCTTAGATTTCATCTCATTTAAGGTAACCAGGTTTTTTCCCCCCAAGCACAAGACCTTGCCAGGGCTCACTGCCCCTGCACACGTCAGCTCTCGTCGGCCGTGGCCCGGAGAGCATCCCTGTCACGGTGGATGTGGCCCACAGTCGCCCTGCCAACATGCACTGTACCTCCCAGCGTGGAGGCAGCAGCACACCGGGGAAGGGCCCGGGGGTGCCAAACCACAGGGTGGGGTGAGGAGAGCGTCTGCACGGATTGTGCAGCCCCGTGACAGATAGCATCGGTGACTAATGGTTCCAGTATCGCGCACAGTCGGAATTATCAGCCAGTCACCCGTTGGGAGTGCACAAACAACACCGCGTGGCCTCGCACTGACTTGGGCTGGTCCAGAGCCCTTTTTTTATGCTTTAAATAAACAGAAACAAAGTTCTAAACTGACACAAGCAAAACAACGGTCAAATAAATAAAACCTACAAGTGAGCGCCTTCTGAGAGCCCACACTGCTGCTAATGTCAGAACCAGAGAGCCTTTGTCTTCTGTAAAGTTATATGAAGTCTTGGTTTGGCTGAACTCACGTTGTCTGGTCATTTCTAGCTTCCCCAGCGAGAATATGAATGGTTTCTATTTAGAGGAGATTACAGGTAGCCATAAATTATCACCTAAGTGTGGGCTGAGCACCCTGCCAGCTCTTCACATCACTAGATGGCTGATGCTTTGGCAGTCAGAGCTGCCAAGTTCTGGTCCACGTCAACTCACTCTTGACATGTGTTATGCTGATCACAGGGAAACATTAGAGAGACTCGGTTATGGAAGAATGAAGCATTTTTTCCCCCGTCTCTCATAGGTACTTTTCAGATGGCTGCATTCCTGCACAACTGCATCATCTTTCTTTTAAGCAACCTTCGCTTCCTCGCCGCCCTGCCCTCAAATATCGGGGACGACTGGGCAGCTCCGATACAGAACAACCCTCGTTACCACCTGCACAGTGCTGGTGACTGGAGATGCACACGAAGGCCTTTCCAACACTCACTTAAATCTTGGTGTGAAGCTGCCTGTATGTGGTGCGCGGGATGCACATCGACACGCTGGGCTTTGGTAGTGCAGTAAGGAAAGTGCTTTACAGGCTTAATTAAGCTCTGAAACTCCTTTGTCAGGGTAAAATAATCAGCCCTGCTTCACAAGCAGTTGCTAAAAAGGTAATTAAACGACAAGAAACAGCAGCAACTTAAAGGGAGTCAGGAGAAGCGGGTTCCAGATCCAGCTGACTGGGAATTCGCCCCAGTGGATGGATTGGCTCAAGTCAAATGTCACCTGGCTTCAGGTGATACTGCAAACGTCACCTTCTAAGGAAGAGATGCCTTGAACTGTGACAGATGGTGCTTTGACACAGAAAGTATAAAATATTTTGGGTACTGTAAAGCTGATTTAAAACACCCCAAACCTCAACATCTCGGGGAAGAAAAGGATCATTAGAATTGGAGACATGAAAATGGAGCTGCAAGAAGCTGGTAAAAGGCAATGACACTGTTGATTTGTTTGGATTTGGACACTTCTGCAAGGTTCTGCCCCTTTCCTTTCCTTTATCAAGGCCAAACCTTATCATAAATGAAGGAATGGTTATCACTGGATGTGAAAATGCTGTTTGGAAGGAAATAGGAGCTGGAGGGAGATGTTCAAAAGGATCAAGGCAGAAGATCCGCTGATTTGCATAGAAATGAGCTGATCCAGTTGGATTAACGCTGTCGTTTCTTTCTCAAGTCAGGATACAAACCCAGTCGAGGGTTTGGCAGGTGACTAAAGAAAAGCTGTTCACCAGGTTACAGCATGGAGTCTCATTCTTCGAGAACAAAGCTGATAGATTCAATTTATTGTGCAATTGTTGGTTTGATTGGGCTAATTAAGTCAATTATGTAAGAAAATTCTTGCTTGCCGGGGTAGGGCTTGACGAGCAGAGGTGCAGACACACACCCCTCTGCACTCTGTGTGCTGGCACACTCAGGCTCTCTCACTCGTGGCTTGTTCCGAACGACCATCGTGTAGCAGTTCTTGGGCCGGGACCTCCAGTGCTGCTGCCCTTCCACCCGCTGCCTTGAGTTAACCCAGCAGCAGACCCAACCGGGGACAACACACCTGCCGTGGAGATGGAAGCAGTTCACTTGGGATGAGATTTTCAAGCTTCACTGGCCACTAAAACCTGAGGAGAAGTTCACGTGCTCAGTGTTCTCCAAGGGGAAGCACGCGGCGAAGCGTAGCAGCGTATCTCAGCACAGAGGATCCAGCAGCCAAATTCCACCCTCCACCACCACACGATTAATAACAGTCGTTATTACCTGAGCTCCCCTAGCTATCCTGGGTGGTTCTCCAAAAACAGTGGCACAGTCTCTGCCTTGAAATGGAAATCTTCCTCGCAGACATGATCCAACAGGCCAGGGGAGCAGAAATGAAAGAGCTGGGTGGGGACTGGAGAAGGCAGGACAACGGCCACAGGAATAGCATCGCTGCTCACATCCTGTAACTATCTTGATGCTCTCATTAAGTGATTTAATTAATGACTTAGATATATTTCCAGGAAGGATTGAAGAGAGCACAGAGAAGGAGGGTGTGGCAAAAGATGTTCAGGAGCAATGAGCGGGAAGGCAGATGGGTGAAAGGAAAACCAGTAGTTCACGAACACTGGGATGAAGGGAACTTGGATGGATTTTGCTTCGTGACACAGCCTGTGGTCGAGACATTACAGTGCCAGGCTCACAGGAGGACTTTTGGGTGTCTAGCAAGGTGTGAAATCACATCATGGCCAGAACACTGATTGCTTTTGCCTCATCAGTGCAGCAGCTTCTTCGTGTCACAGAACTTGGAAAGAGCTAAGTTGTCTTTGAGGGGACAGCTCCAGCTTTAAAGAAGCAGACAGACAGACACACAGACAAGTAAATGACCAGGAAAAGCACTTCTTCCAAACATGCAGAGCACTGCAGAACCAGTGTCATCAATGTGAAGGGACTGTGCATCCTCCCAGTCACCACTGGAGAGGCTGGGTGAGCTGCAAGGCTCTGGAGGACTTCGGGCCCTATGGATATGCTCAGGGTATTCTGTTGCTTGCAGAGATGGCCCTGCAGCACTTCCCCTGTAGACAGCAAGTCTGACCTGATTTCCCGCTGTCTCTGACATCTCTCCACTCAAAATTCCTTGTGGAAATGCAGAAGTGCCCTTTGTTGAAGACAACCCACATGAACAAGATTCCCTCTGTGCAGATGGAGATGTGAGCAGGAAAAGGAGCTGGTGCACCATCCCAGCAGTGTGTAATGGAGATGGAGTCAGGACGGCCTAAAAGGAGGTTTCTGCTGAGCACATTTGTCCTGAGAAGCTGGCACACCATGATGGCTCAGAAGCACGCTGTGCAGCCCACCGTGGTCCTTCCCAGCAGACAGACCTCACGGTGGTCTGTGCGAGAGGAGCTGACCTGCACCATAAACAATCACAGAGCTCCAAACCACTCCCTGTGCCCCTACACAAACACTATTCACTACAGCAAGGAGACTGCAGGAACCAGGAAGCTTTCTTCTGGCTCAGCCTGTCTGTTTGTTGGCCTTGTAGACTCCCCAGGTGCAGAGGTGAGCATGAGGTAATCGCACCCAGTGAACATGAGGTTCAGTCGATAGCAAACCAGCGGCATCTACGCGATTTTGGCACGCCGTGCCCTTCTTCTCTGTGGGTGCAGCAGTGAGCAGCATGCTGAGCTCTAGAGGGGGGTGAGCACCCTGTCTCATGAGGATCCTCCTAACAGTAAGGTGTGAGAGGCAGAGCCTCAGCACAACAATCATTCTGGCTTTGGGAAGAGTTGGAAAAGGATGTTCATGGATTGGAAGAATAGCTTCAGCTATCAGCAACAGGCTCAAGGGAGAGGAAGAGGGAGGGAATGCCCAATCTCTTTTATATTTTTAAACGCAGAGCCTTTGAGGCAGCAGCTGAATTAATGTTGTTTGGGTCCTCCAGAATATGATGAGATACACCCACACATCAGGAAACTGGAAAAACTCTAGCAGACGGCCACGAAGATGGTCGGGGCTGTGAAGAGAAGGATGACATGACACTGTATCACAGAACCACAGAGCATGAGGGGTTGGAAGGGACCTCGAAAGACCATCTAGTCCAATCCCCCTGCCACAGCAGGATCACCTAGACCGAGTCACACAGGAACACACTCTTCACTGGCTGAGAGCTTGAGAGACATGGTAGATCCAGATGGTTCTCACAGAAGGCAACAGCATGAGCTTGGAAATCCTGCCTGGACAGAAGGAAAAAGTTCCTTATGGTGACAGTGGCTCTGGACTGGAACAGGAACTGGGGAGGTTATAAAATAATCTGCAACTTTGGCTTCTCAAAACTCAGTTAGTAACTCCCTGCATGGCTTCATGTAGCTTGGAAGTTAGCTCTGAGCAGATGGTTCAACAGGGATCCTTCCAAGCTCGATTTTTCTATGAGTTTATGGCAATGGACCCTTTCCGAGGGGTAACTGAGCCCACGGCTGCACCTCGAGGCTGCTTTCATTTGCTTCAGTGGAAAAGATGCCTCTGCCTGCTCTTGCCTCCCTTTGCGACGGAGGCTCACATGCAGAAGGCTGGGTTTCTCCAAATCTGACTTCAAATCACAGACCTGCTGACGGCTGCGGCCCAGCGCAGGATTAAAACGTCGCGATAAGAGCTGGAGCAGGAGCTGCCATCCCTTCCATGCACGGGGCTGAGGAGCTGGGGGAGGATTTTGCATGTTTGTGTGCGTGTCCAGGGGGTTTTTATTGCAAAATGCTTTTGCAGACACAGGTCCTTCAGCAAGCTCAAAGCTTGAATTCCATGTTGACTGCTAACTCCCTGCCTTAGAAATCCCCAGAGCCCTTTCAATAAATCAAAAGCTTGACCTTAAAGGAACAAACCCCTTGTTCTAAAGGTAAATGCACTGCACAGCTTATTAGATTTATTCATCCCTGTGCTCTCAGACAATGACTTGGAAAAGTCATGGGGCCATGGGTCATGGGCATTAGATTCTTAAAATGTAATTGGGTTCCTTATGTGGAACAGGTTGCCCAGGGAGGTGGTGGAGTCCCCATCCCCGGAGGTGTTCAAAAGAGGACTAGCCATGGTCTCGGGGTTAGGGAGATGTTGGGATGAAGGCTGGACTTGATGACCCTGGAGGTCCTTTCCAGCCATAACGACTCCATGACTCTATGTGGCTACGTGGACCCCTGTGCTGCGGCACATGTTCTCTGTAAGAAGCTGAGAACTTGGGCACGCCGGCGTTTCGGGGTCTTTACCAAGGAGAAGCATTTTCTAGGAATCAAAGACCTCATTGTAAAAAAAAGTGTATTTCCCCAGTGTCGTTTTGTGTCAACAGAAGACTTTACGGGCAAGTAACAAGTTTGCACAAAGCAGGCAAACACAAATAACTGAAATCTGCATGGATGACCAAGCTTAGTGTGTGTGTGTGTGCCCCAGCTGTATCTCCAAGGATTTAAAAAAACTCTGCCACGAGAAATCTGGTCCTTTTGAAAACCAATATTCATTGCTAAATGCCTTTATCACTTTTCCAGAGAAAAATTTAACCCCCAGCTCACGTGCCCTCAGGGTTTTAATTAGTCATTTGTAGACCATGAGCCAGCAACGTACCCTTGTGGCCAAGAAGGCCAAGGGCATCCTGGGGTGGATCAGAAGGGAGGTGGTTAGTAGATCGAGAGAGGTTCTCCTCCCTCTCTACTCTGTCCGACCACATCTGGAATCTGGTGTCCAGTTGTGGGCCCCTCAGTTCCAGAAGGACACAGAGCTGCTGCAGAGTCCAGCAGATGATGGAGTAGAGCACCTCCCTGATGAGGAAAGGCTTAAGGAGCTGGGTCTCTGGAGCTGGGAGAAAAGGAGCCTGAGGGGTGACCCCATGAATGTTGATCCATATGGAAAAGGTGGGTGTCAGGAGGATGGAGCCAGGCTCTGCTCAGGGGCACCCAATGATATAACAAGGAGCAGCAGGTGTGAGCTGGAACACAGGAGGTTCTACATCAGTGTGAGAAGGAACTTCTTCCCGGTGAGGATGCCAGAGCACTGGAAGGGCTGCCCAAGGGGGTTCCTTCTCTGGAGACATTTCAAACCCTCCTGGCCACGTTCCTGTGTGACTGGATCTAGGGGATCCTGCTGTGCCAGGGAGATTGGACTGGATGATCTTTCAAGGTCCCTTCCAACCCCTAATGTTGTGTGGTTCTGTGATGGCCAGCCATCTACATCTATCCAAAGCCCAAGGCTTATGCCTTTGTATCATTTAATATTCATTTTTGTTAGTAAAATATTTAGATCTCTGCCTCTCTGAGCACTTTCTCAATTCCTCCCTCACCTGTTCAGCTGGGCACAAAGTCATGGCTGAAATACAGAAGACCAGCTCACGAAGAGCTTGCCACGTGCTTAACCTTTTCGGTAGGAAGGCCATTTGTTTGCCTTGCAGTCTAGCTGATATAATTGACCTTCTCAAGAGTCCCTGAGCAATGTCCAGGATCTGCTAACTATCCAGAATGTTTGCTGCAGGCTTGTCTGAGACCTGAGAATTTATGTGCCTTGCAAAAAGAAGCAAGTATACGCCTCTGCAGTTCCTTTCAGACCCAGACTTCTGGTCTACAGAGCTCTGCCCAGAGCCCGAACAGCCATCCAAGTGCTCTTTTGGTCACTTCATCTTCAAACGCTGCAGCGTTACGATTCCTCTGCAGCACTTTTCCCTCATTCCCTTCAGCGTGTCGGTCACTGTGCTCCAAGCATGTTCCCTTCAAAAGGCAGCAAAGAGCTGGAGCAGCTCATGAGGGGTTGAACAGACTGCCCAGGGAGGGTGTTAAGTCACCATCCTTGGATGTGTTTCACAGTCATGGAGACCCAGAGCTCAGGGACAGGGTTTAGTGGTGTGTTGGGACATCTGGGTTCATGGCTGGACTCAATGATCTTGAAGGTCTCTTCCAACCTAACGATTCTGTGATTCTGGTGCCAAGGTCAACTAACAACATGGAAAATTGAAGGGCACTGCCTGTTTGGGAAGGCAAAGCTCCAGACTGCGAGGACAACGAGGGCACAGGCTGCAGCTACCCTCTCTTGCAAAGGACACCACAACTGTAACCCAGATCTGGTTGGCTCAGACAGAGAAACAGAAACTGCAGCAGCTCTGCAGCACTGGCATGGGGCAGGTCAATGTGTGAGACCCTGAGCTGGGCACCAAAAGCAGCCAAGGTGGAATTCTATTTCTTGCATCTCGTTTTGAACTACCTGACAACACTGGAAAGAGTTTTCTGTTCATAGGAGAGTATAAACACTTTGCACCTTGCAGAGGGGAAAAGGCTGGGAGCAGGATGGAGCCGTCGCAGGATCCTTTCGTCGTCTGGAATTCTCAAGGCCACGTAAGAGGTTTCGCTGCATCCGACCCACTGACTTCAATGGAGACAAACGGTTAAACTTCTCCCAAAGTGTTTAAAATCGCAGCGTCGACGTCGGACTGGCTTCACCACCACTGTGCTGGAACTTGGCAGCGGTTTCAGAGGACACATCAACACTAAACAAGGGTTTGGAACAGGAAGAGAAGATGAATATCTAATCCGATTGAAACTCCAGAGGAAATATCACGCAGGCTGGCTGGAAGGGACCCAGGAGTGTCACGCTAACGGCTCTGCTCCTACCAAAAGTCCTCCTGTGTTCGGCATCTCTCAGTGCCGGGCATCAGTCCCACACAGCAGCCGCTGTGTTTGTAGTCACCAGAACCTCACTTATGCAGCACAACAGAAAGAATCAGCCATGTGTCTTCCAGAGCAAAAACAAGGGTTTGGTGAGGCAGGGGTGTTTGGGAGGAGATCAGGTTCACGTGAATTTGGGTTCATACCAACACAAGGAAGCTATAGACGCCTCCTACTTAGGACACAGGCAGAGGGAGCATCACCCTGTGTTGCTTTGAAAGGAAATAGGAATGAATAGCTGAAGCCTCTCCACCCCGAATTCCCAGAAGACTTCAAATTTCCCGGTTATCTAGGAAAATCCCTTTAGACAAACGCTGCTTCCCAACACACGAGCTGTAAATCACCTGCAACTTGTGCGCGAGGCCATCCCGAGAACTGAAACACCAGAGAGGCAGGAAGCCAGCCAAGACCTTAAAGAGCAGTGGATCACGGTTCCCACACCAAAGCTGTTACATATGAAGTCTGTGGTGTCTCGCCTTCTTCCTGAAGGCTGTTCTCATGCAGATCCAGTAGAATGTGAAGAAACCTGTCTCTCCCAACCTGTGCCCATGGAAAAAAATGCTAATGCACTGCATCAGGGAGAAGCTCCCACAGAGGAGAACCTGCACGGCTGAATGGCTGCACGCGCAGACCTCAGAGGTTTGTCGTGGCAGAGCTCACACAGAATCATCCAATCATCCAGGTCATCTTAAAAATGATCTTCTTCCAAATCATTTTTAAGAAATCGAAGAACGTTTTAGGAAAGAGAAGAGAAATGGCCTAACAGAGGAAATTTGGGGATTCAAAGCACAGTTGGTCTTCCAAGTGTCTGGTTCTACAGCTTTACTCACTCGAGCAACAGAAAGCACCGATATTCCCTCCTCCCAAACTCCCTCTGCTGCACCAGCTCAAGCCACGCTTTAAAAAAGCCCATTTAAAGCTCCCAGACTGTTTCTTCGGGAGGAGGTGGGGAACGAAGCCTTGGCAGAGCTCAGGCAGGCACCGGCACGGTTGGGCGACGCTGCCACTCGCTGATGGACGGCTCCCCCTCGTGCCGTTCCCACACAGCCCATGCCTGTCCGGAGGTGGGACAGCCCAGTGCCAGCACTGCTGCGGTGTCCCAGGGCTCTGAGGTACCAGGATGGCTCTTGACAAGGGCTGCTTCAGTCTCAGCTCCTTATTAAAGTGGATTTTATAATGACGATCATATTCAGTGCCGTTTGATCGAGGGGATGCTCTCAGGGTGAGGTCTTCCCTGTCACTGCCTTGGCTTTTCTGGACACACTCAATCACTTCTCACACAAAATCAACAAACTAAGTGTTGAAATATTAAAAGCCACCATGTAGGAAGGAGAATGTTTGTGCCGGCAGATCTTGCGTTAGATGATGCGATGAAGCGTTAACTGTCAGAACATTTCCTTCTTCTTCACTCTTCAGTAGTTCCTGTGGTTGATGCTCTTGATATTTTCTGTCCCAGTGGGCTGAGGAATTTTCTCTGCAGAAAAGGGACTTCTTCCTTAGAGGGGAAGACACCAGGAGATAAAGCTCAGGGGGGCCTGCAAACCAATATCTGAATCAGAACTTCCGCGAACATTTTCCACCCTCCTTTCTCCAGGCTGTTGCCACTTTCTCCTGAAACACTCTGACACTTCTTCCTGTCAAAGATGCCATCCCAGCTTGTGTAGAGGGCAACTAGATGGCCACCTGGAGACACAGATGGCTGCAGGACCATCAACAACTCTTCAGGACAAAGCCCGACTCTCACTAATGGGTATACAAGGTACCAGGAAGATAATGACAGAACGTCCTTGGTTGAAAGAGACTTCCAAGATCATCAAGTCCAACCTTCAACCCAGCACTGCCAGGTCACCCCTAAACCATGTCCCTAAGCACCAGGCCCACACATGGGTTAAATCTCTCCAGGGATGGTGATTCCACCAGTGCCCTGGGCAGCCTAGAATTCCTCCACCCAGACGCAGGACGCAAGCCCACGGAGAACCCTTTGCCATAGCCACTCCGTGTTTCTTCACTCTCGGCCAGCTGGTGGGAGACTTTTTTTCAGGTGCCCCCGGCGTACAACTGCCAAGAATAACTGTTGCCTCTCCTAAAATGGCAGCTGCAGCCCTGTGAAAACAGCCCTGGCGGGTTCCTTTCTGAAGTGACAGCGGGTCTTACGGACATCAAAGGGGACGTGAGGTTTTTAGTGAGGGCTGTTTGTTGATTTTTTCTCCAGTGAAGTGATATTACATGGCATTTCCAACCCTCAATCCTATTAAGTGACAGAACTACCTAATAGCACTCATTAAATAACACAACTCGGTGTCAGAAATTCACTGACAGGCTCACGCAGTTGAAGCGGTAGATTTATGTCCCAAAACAATATGTTTTGGGGGTTATTGTTAGTGGGGTTTTCTTTTAATAAATGCTATTTATTTTAACAGGTGAAAGTGTAAGACCCAGGACAGTTCATGGAGAGGTTATCACCGCTCGGTCTTACGTTGCAGCAGCACTTGGGTCCAAGGAGGAATCCAGGGTTAAGTATAAACTAAAATACTTCATAGAAAAAGAAAAGAAAAGGAATTTTCTGTAGCTTATGGCTCCAAAGCAAACACAGATCATTAATAATAATAATAATAATTTTAAAAGTAAAGAATAATCAAAATGTGAATATCTTAAATCCTGCCAGCAGCGGGAATGAGCAAAGCTCGACTGCAAAAAAAGGTGCTACTAGCCACAGCATTGTGGCTCAAAAATGATGTTTGGGGGGGGTCCTCCTGATTCACATTTAATCTCTGAACTGTTCTATGCATGCAAAACGTATTAGGAATTGGAAACTCTATAGAACATATGGAAAAGTAAAGTCTAGCTCTTCCCTACAAGTCTAATGTTCAAGCTGCCAGCGAAGTGCCACATGTAAAACCAAAGCAGAACCAACAAAGTTTTACTGGTTAAGTGCCTCCTCTCAAGAGATCCTGCTGGAATTTACTGAGCAAGTGCTGACCAAAATGAAAAGTCATTCACAGCCTGGGCCAAAGGTCTGTCACTCGTACACACGAACCATCGCAAGGCCTGTCCCTCCACACCGAAAACCCCTGATTGTCGTTATTTCCCTACTTGCCATTTTCACTTCCTGTGCAGCAGATTTCTCTCTAGGTTGTTGCATCACCTATTGGTCAGTCCAGCTCTGGGGAAGGACATGATGGGGCTGTGGGGAATTAGGGTTTTTAGCCACGGGGCAAACCCATAAGCAGTGGCTTTAAAAAATCCCCCTGGGTTCTGCCAGCCCTTGTATTCGTACAGGTACAGAAGGAATCAGCATCAGCATGTGCACATGCAGACTGGCACCATCCTCAAACACTCTGCTTTCACAAATTCCCAACCATCAGCTGCCTTTTCACTCCAATTTACAGATTCACAGAACGACTGAGGCTTGGACAGAGCCCAGCCCAGGACCCAACATCACCACAACCTAGACCAGGGCACTAAGGGCCACATCCAGTCTGTCCTTAAGCACCTCCAGGGATGGGGACTCCACCACTGCCCTGGACAGCCCTGTTAAACCTCATCCTGTCGGCCTCTGCCCATCAACGATAATTTATCATCAATGAGATGATAGAATCAGTTCCTCAGGTGAAAACAAGTAATCAAATGATAGCAGAGAGCTATTTTTAGCAGAGAGGATAGAGTGAGTTCTCCTACACAATCAACTTGCACGTGAAACACCCAATGGTGCAGTTAAACCCAACAGGCTGAACCTCAGCCATGGTCTTGTCTTTCCCCGCAGGGCTGCTGGCTCCAGATCTTGTCTGACCCCGCAGTGAACTGATCCAACTCACTACACTGGTTAAAAACTAACCAGGAGAGAAGAAGTTAATCTACTCACGGGGTCATATGAGTACAGGCGCAGATGAGAGGGAGGGGATATGTTCCAGCCTGAGGAAAGAGCAAATTGCAGTGTTCCTGAGGATGGAAATGAGTAGCCACAAAGTTCTTAAACCAACTTCACCACTGAAACCACAGAGCAGCACCCTGCAGAGCTGCTGTCTTCCTCCTGCCAGGCCGAGTGCATCCAGTGACGTTCAAGGTTTCTGTTGTCATGATAACAAGGCCATGTATGAGTGTGCTCGTGTCCAGCTTGAAACTGAACACTGAAGTCAGGGCAGAGATTCCATGACCTGGAAAAGGACTGTCCCCAGTAAGAGATGTGAGATGCCACTGGCACACCCAACCCCACGGGGAAGCACAGGAACAGAGCTGAGCTGGTCTGACAACTCAGTGGGCTCCCCCACAGCCTTCTGTCCCTTCTCTTTTACAGCATCACTCCTCACCATGCAGTCCTGCCCTCTCCCCCTTGCTGGTGCCAACATCTGCGGGACCTTTCCTGAGCACACTCAACCTGCTCACTGAACAGGAAATCCTACTCCCCCCCTCCCAGGTTAGTTTTCTACAGGCACAGGCAGCTGAACCCGCTCCAAGAGCTGAAGGGAAGCCATGGGGGTTGCAGACACATGCAGGAAAGCAAGGGGAACCTTCCAATGTAATGGGATCACACAATAATTAAGGTGTAAAGGGAACTCGGGAGGTCATAAAGTCTAGTGACAGTGAATCACTGTCTTGGCACCGCTGAAGCAAGCAGCAAACCAGGCAGCAGCAGCAGCCTTCTGGCTCCATCCCCAAAACCCCAAAGCTCCCAATTTTCCAGTGACATTATTCTTTTCTAATTTGAAGGCACATGAATGTTGTTGTTGGGGGGGGTTGTATCCTAAAGGAATAAACCAAAATATTCTTCCTGGAAATAACAATTAGCAGCTAAATCTCTGGCTCTAAGACTCCAAGTGAAGGCAGAAAGCTCTAAGGAATAGCCAAACAATGCAGGGGATGCTTGAGCAGCAGGAAGAGTTTGGAGAAGTTTGTTTACCATACAGTTTGTTCCCACTTGACAGATTCCTAAAGAACTCATAGAAGGAGCTCTGATTATTAATAGAGTCGCATGGCATGGGACGGTACTCCTAACCTCTGGATAAAAGGCCTCAAGGAAGCTACAAATACATTAACAAAACCCCAAAACAAGTTTACAGTAAAAGGGCAGAAAGCTAAATTTGTTCTTCCAGTAAGCACTATGTTCTGTGAAACTGAGCTGAGGACAGCTGCCATCATTTCTACCTGGAAAACATCAAAGTGGGGCTGGTAAGGAAGGGTTTTTGGTTTGACAAAGCCAAAACAAAAGGAAAAAAAGCCCACATACTACAGATTCACAGAATGACTGAGGCTGGAAAAGGTTCTTAAGATCATCCAGCCCAGACTAGGCCCTAACCACCATACTGGCCAGACCAGGGCTCCCAGGGCCACAGCCTGTCTGTCCTTAAACACGTCCAGGGATGGGGACTCCGCCACCTCCCTGGGCAGCCCAGTCCAGCGCTGTCTTGAGCTGTGGTACACATGGTTAAGTAGTTTAAGTAACACACACGGCGATTTCACAGTGTGCTCTGAAAAGCTTCATTAGTGTCCTTGGAAATATGGGAAAGTAATTTACAACTCCACATAAAAAAGTGACAGAGGGCCTGATCCTCTAACTGAAACTGGGCAGAGTTGAGCTTGCAGAGCTTTCCAAGAGATTTAGAATATTTTTCAGCAGCCCAGTTCAGAGGTTAGCAAATCCCAGCCTGGCTCATCCCACCACCTCCCTATTTACTAAATTACTCCCTTTTCCTCTCCCCCCCCCCCACCTTATTATAATTCAAACCAAAAATATTTGTTATGTGCATTTGTCTATCTGGAAGCAGTGCCTGTCTGTAGTCCACTCTGACAGCTCCGAGCGCTGCTAGTCAAGTACTGCAATAGCCAGCCCAACACACCAAGGCAGAGCAGCCCTGAAACCCTCCACAGCATCCCTGAAACCACCAGAGATCTGTGAATTTACTGCACAGCACTGCCATGAAAACCAATGCCTCCTACACTGCCAGAGGACGAGTCCTGAAATGAAATTAAGCTTCCAGAGCCCTTTATGCTCTGAAAGAATCATCTTCCCTTTGTCTACACAGTAAGAGAAACAACAAGGGTTAGAGTGTGGACTGAGAGGCTGCGCTGGGAGGCCAGCCCTGCTCCCCAGCAGTAACCCTTTGCAGCCACCAAGTGTCCTGGAGAATTTCCTCATTGTCTGCAACCTTCTCATTTCTGCCAGCTGATGCCACGTGTGAATGAAAGTTGACAATTCAGAGCCATGCAAAGCTGTCAGGACTCTGCCTACAGCAGGAGTCCTCCAGGCTGCCTCTTTAAAAGCAACTTCTCCTTCACCACCACCATGTTAAACTCTGTAAGTCAGCCCAAACGAACCAGACTGTAAAAGATCTAGTGGTTCCTGCTGATACCCTGACCCAGGAGGAAGAGCCAACCAGTAGGTGTGTCAGTGTCTGCTCCAGCTCTGACTCCTGCTTCTGCCTCTGGGCACCAACACAAGATCAGGCTTCTTCACCTTCTTGAGGAACCCCACCATGTCCAGTCAAGCCGCAGTTGAGACGATCACAACGACAAGCCCCATCCAGTGGTAGGACAGATCACAGCCCCTTCCCCAGGCCTTTGAACCAGCTCTCCTGGTTCATTCACTCTACTGGACGGTTTGGTTCAGAGTTAAACACTGTGTGAGCCTCTAAGTTGAGCTCTACTGGAAATGCCTCTAACAGTGTCTGGCAGCTCTTCACCTTTGTGAGCCAAGTCATCAGGTTAACACGGGCTGCCACGTCTCCTCCTGCCAGTTTGACATTACCCACAAGCAGTAAAACCTTTCCTGTTCAACTCTCCTGAACCAACGTGGTAAAACAGCTCCACCAGAGGACTGTTGGACTTCAGCAGGGATGTTTCTTTCTTGTGCTTTCTATTACCTCGCTGCCATTTCCTGGCCATAGGCTGGAAATGTTAAATTATCAGAAATATCGTGTTAATCAACCAATTGAGTTGCCAGTTCTAATTCTGGATACAAAAATGGACACAGAAACAATCAAAGACTCACCAAAAAAGCAGATGGCTGGAGAGTGCTCCTGGCAGTCATGCTACTCGCACATGGGACCACTTGAGTTTAACAAATTGGACAACAGAGAGAGCACTGAAATGGAAATTGGGGCTCTACTCCACTCACATTCTTCTAAGTGTTTGTTTTGGATCTGGACCTCTGCTGCAATTTACAGCTCTAGATTAGATATAGCAGGAGTAATATTCTTGACTAGAAGAATAACAGAATGACTGAAGCAGTTGCCAAATGACACACAGATTGTCTCCCTGTATACAAATAATACCAACATATAAATGGTTTCCTAAATAAAAGCCAGCACTAAAACTGTCTCTTACTAACACAGCAATAAAGTTTTCTCCCAGCAGTTAGAGCACAAGACGCTTCCTCGACTCAAACTGCAGAACTCCTTCCAAGCAAGGTCCCTATCAGCATGTGTAAGAGAAACCAGCGTGAAAACAAAACCCACAGCAACTCGAGATGCCACCATCACTCCATGCAGCAAGCGAGGCCTCATCCCAACGCTGCTTGTCCCACAAGCACAGCCCCTCACTGCAGTTGTTCCTAACTTCAGGTGGTTTTGAGACCGGCAGGCATGGCGCAACACTTCCCCTTCGGTCAGCGGGAGAAAACCACCAAACCAGTGCTAGTAACATCAGTGCAAAGCCACGCAGGTAGTAGAAGACACCAAAAAAAGGGGAGAAAAACAGACCATTCTGCCAATCTCGCTGCAAGAAAGCAGCTACTGAAGTGCTGAACAGAAACAACACGAAGGCCCTTCTCAGGGAGATGCCAGCTGCAGCTTCAAGTAAAAGTAAGGCCAAACATGACGTCACCTACCACAACCAAAACCGAGGACGCAAGCTGTGCCGGTGTCGGGGACCAGTCCCTCACCAGGGAGCGGGTGGTTTTATTTGCACGTCTTCCTGAAGAATCCAAAAATAACATTTTCCACCGAGCAGAATTCCTGCAGCGTTCACGCTCGTCGTTACAGCCGTGTTGCAATCCAGAGCGCCAGCCCTCTGCAATGAGGTAATCCGACAGTGTAATTTGTAGTGTTTTATTCTGTCAGAATTGATCTTAGGATTTCTATAGCAACTAGATCAAAACATGAGATGGGGCAGGCAGAACGAGGCTCTCCCTGCCACCACCCAGATTTTTATATAAATATCTATAGAGAGAGGGACAGCATTACACATATATAAAGTTAATGTTCGTGATTCATCATTAAACAACGCTACAAAAACAGCTCTGGAGAAACAGCAGCATGGCAAAGGAACATTTAAAGCAGAAATGCTAGCAAATGTGTACGTTCACATTGAGGAAATGTATTAAAACAAGAGAATTGTGTTAAAAATAAATGTGTAACTGATGGATCGATCAAACACCTAGGAACACAGTATGTCCTTCCCATCAAAGCCGATCCTTTCCCATTAAATCCAGCTCAGGAAAAGGTATCCTCCGTTTCTGGTGAGGACAGATGGAAGTGAACACTGGCTTAGCTGATACAAGGTGAAGGATGCACCTTCCCCTCAGAAAATCCCAACTGAACCCTTCCTGCCAACATGACCGTGTTGAAGAAAGCTTGATTGCCACTTAGCTACGGAAGCGTAGTTTTGGCCGGGCAAATGTCTGACAATTTATTTAGTGCCTTTGTAGGAGCTGAGCTGAGTCCAGGCACTGATTGCCAAATGCCTCTGAAAACCTTGGATGTGGAGCCCAATGCCATTTCCAATCAATTAACACGATCAATAGCAAAACCCCCAGCCTCGTCCTCTAGAAACAGAGATTGATCCATTGCAGTGGTGGGATAAAAGCTTGATCCCACAGACCCCTTCCCTTTTACGTCAGAGTAGCTTCAGTCCATTTCGTTGGAGGTTTCAGGCAGACCCAGGTTGCTGAACACACACTGTGTGTTTCCCATGGAGGTGTGGAGATGCCACAACGTGGTTCCCATGATGAACCTCTCCTAACACATGACACAGACCTCGTGATGGCACCAGGACAATTTCTGACTGCTGTTCGCGGCATAAAACCACCTGACAGCTTTAGGCAGCTCCCTCAGACAGTTGGGAAGGAATTTCAGAGAACAGCAGGGAAGGTGGGGGTGATGTACTCACTTGTGCTGTGCTGCATCGCTGCAGGTTTGCTGCCGGCTGCCATCTGTGGAGGTCACCACGTCCCTGCTTCCCAAACACATTGTTTCAGTCATGGAGAAGCTGGAAGCAGTTTGTCTTCTGGGCCAACCGCTGCTGCTAATTAAGATCAAGAGAGAATGTTAAATTGGAGAAATATTGATTATTTAAAGAAACCATCACTCTCAAAAGCAGGGTGACCCCAAGCTTTCCTGCCAGAAAACAGCATGTCCCCATCAGTTAAGAAGGGGGTTATGATGGACAGAAACTTGGTGGCCAATACAGCAATAAAACCATGCTCACGCATAATTTGAGGTGGAGGGATGTTTCCACGGATTACTCACCCTCCTAAAACCCAACCCGCTCTGGTTTTTCACCTGGGTAGAGACCATGACCCCACAAAGAACTCTTCCCGTTGATGGCAACTCCCCTGAGTAACGGCAGTGAAGAATCCGATACTGGCAGAGGCTGGACTATGGATTTCTACTGAATTCACAGGAATTCCATCTTGTACAATCAGCATTTCAGAGCTCATCCCGCAGCTGACACAGACCTTGACATCTCTTAGATGAATCCGCTTACAGAACTGTGTGCAGCGAGCTGTTAATGCTTTTTACCTTCAGAACTCATCGAGCTGCTGCTACAGCACGAGATGCAAAACGCTTTTGTGGGTAAGAGTGTTTGAGAAACACAAAAAGAAGTGAAACGGGGGGTTTAATCCTAATTATCACCATGTCTGACTGCCAGAGAAGATGTACCTTTGCCATGTAAAACCCCTCATTACCCTTTCCTCCCAATAAAGACAATCAACACTGAACTTAAACGTTCCCGTCTGTGCCCAGTTTGGAGGCTCCACCATCCTGCCCTTTGAAAAGGAGTCTTGTACCAGGCACATCGGAAAAAACCGGAGATAAAACAAGATTTTAAAATAAAACCAGTCTTCATGTCTCCCAAATGGGAAGTTTGCAGCGGCGAGAGCAGGAAACGGGCCGGTATTTAAGCTGATTACCCAAGCCAAGTCCTCTGCCTTTTCAGCAGAACCACCGTCCCTCGGAAAAACCACGGAAATTAATTGGAGTTGGGGGCAGGGGGACGGGGACGGGGGAAGATGTCAAATTTTATCTGGAGTGCTGGTGATGGCTGGCTGGAGAGGGGCCTTCAGGCCCGCTAATTGGGCCTGTTTGCTCCAACGCCACAAACACTTTGACATGAAATGTTCTAATAACCCGCGGCGCAGGTGGCCGCCAGCGTCAGGCCGGGCCTGTCCGCCCCGCTCAGGACCCGCTCGGCTGAGCAGGCGGCTTTGGGCCCGGCGGTCATTAACCCAAATGTTCTCCGGGGGTAGCTTAGCAACCAATTAAGTAGCTGAGATCTTTAACATTTGCACCAGAAATTCACACAAACGCAAGTCTTTTGGGCCACGCTGGCCTTGCCGACATGGATATTATTATGTTTTTTACCTAATTATCAACTGGGCTCTTTCATGCATCTGAAAAAGACAGACAAGGCTATTGTTGGGCGAAGACAAGTTGCGTCGGGCGGCGCTTCCGCGGGCAACACTTGGGCAGGTGTTTGCGCACCTCCAGAAGCCAGCCCTTCTCGTTCACGCTTGCACATAAGCGAGCAGACAAATAATACTGTCATAGAGGGAAGAGCCCGAGTTAGAGAGGAAACACTGCAACACGTAGATGTAATCTGCTGCGCGTTAGGTCGTGATTCACTTTGACGCGAAAGCTCGAGAGCGCGTTTAGCTGGGGCGAATCGAGTAGCGACGTTTGAAGCGAGAAGGAAATCAGCCTGATGTTTCACGGGCTGCATTATTTGCTGCTGAAACCCGAACGCTTGCCTGCGCTCTGCACACACCCTGGACCAGATGAATTGGTTTTGGAAGGGCTTGCTGGTTTCTGACTCTTCAGCAAAGAGGATTCTTTGTTTCAAGTAGAACGGAACAGAAAGCCGACAGCCCCACCGCCAAAAAGTCTCGACCACCTCACTCTATTTATCGTCAGTGCACTTCACAGCAGGATTTTGCAAATGAGCATCTTTTCTAATGAAAGACTTTAAAACAGGTAAATATTCAAATACCATAACCAGGACTGGTATCACTGGTTCTCAGTACCCACAGCTGAATATCCAAACGCAAACACAGAGCAGTTCATCTCCAGGGCCTGCTCAAGTCTCAGGAAGTTTTGATTTATCAAATAAAACACTGAACTGATGCTCCACACGAAACAGCCGCTCACTCAACGCACATTTCACAAGTGGCTTAACCCTGTCCTCTGCTTTCTCCTCTCCCACGTCCACAAGATCCTACTGCTTCCCTCCCATCACCTCTAATTTTGGATGACCTCAGGAAAAGTAAATCCCTGCAGCCTCCTCCCTGCTCCTTCTGTCACAGCAGCAGATAGAGCAAAGGATCACTCAGACGGCAGCGCAGTGGCATAGAATCATAGAATCATTAGGGACTGGAAGGGGCCTTGAAAGATCATCTAGTCCAATCCCCCTGCCAGAGCAGGATCGCATAGACCAAGTTGCACAGGAACACATCCAGGTGGGTTTGAGATGTCTCCAAAGAAGGAGACTCCAGTAGTGCCCTGGCTCAATACACCCCTGAAATGGCAACTAGAGGGAGTGAGTTCCTACAAAGGAACCAGGTCACATCAAACAAGCTGCAGACTCTTTCTCACATAAGCAAACACAGTGCTGTTTCCTCAGAGCTGTTGTTCTCTTACAAACCCCACGGAGTGTCACCGGGCTCTGTAAGGAGCTGCAATTCCAAGGCAGATAAATGTTATGTAAACTCAAACTGTATAACTTAACTAATGTGGATTATTTCATACCACTCTTTACACAGAAAGCAAACAGCACTGAGTTGATTTTTGCGTTAAAGAAGCAAAATAAAGTTTACAGTTCTGGCGGGCCTCAAGTTTGTTTATAAACACAGGAGCAGGCTGGGCTTATTACAATGGCAATGGCAGGGAAAAAACCCCTATATTTAATCTGAGTATGAGTCAACAGTGTGCTGTCAGCAAATAAGGCAAAGTACAGACCAGGCTTCATCCACAGCACGGCCCTGGCCTGTGTGGTCTGGGGAAGAGCTGGGGATCCAGCCTCTTATATACAAAACACATAACGATACAAAATCTGCATCTCAACAGGTTCAGCTTGGAGATGAGGAAAAGCTTTTCCAGAAGAAAGGTGGTGCAGCCCTAAAACAGGTCAGGGAGAGAGGAGGGTCTCAGTTCCTGGAAGTGTTTCACGCTAGACACATACCTCTTGTGTGAAAAGATGACATTTTTGGTGATGAAGTGCCCTGTCAAGAAATTCTTGGTAAGGTATTGGAGAAACCACAGGTGTTTGGCAGTTGACCACCCAGTAACATTTTTAAAAGCACCTGTTCTTCCTATTTAAGTACCCAAATGCCTTTAAGAACCTTATCATTAGACATGAGGAAAGACTTCTTTGCTGTGAGGCTGCTGAGATGCCAGAACTGGTTGCCCAAGGCAGCGGTGGCTGCCCCATCCATCCCTGACAGTGTTGAAGGGCAGGCTGGCTGTGGCCCTGAGTAACCTGCTCTAGTGAAGGTGTCCCTGCCTGTGCAGGGGGGGTTGGAACTAGATGATCTTTAGGGTCCCCCCCAACCCCAGCCATTCTCTGATTCTATGAACCACCACTACAGCACCATGTTCTGCATCCCCAGAACATGGGACCAACTGGGGGTTTCACCCACTCACAAAGCCTCACACTTTATTCCACTGGACTACTGTCTAGGAATAAAGAGTTAGGAGGAGGAGGAGTGCAGGATCTGGCCATATAGCTTGCATCACAAGAGCAAACTCCACATATTTGAAAAGATTATCAGTCAACTACAGTTCTTTCCACTGTAGAAACAGTTACTCAGTTAAGATAAACAAAGAAATTCCCATGCACTGGAAAGGAAAAACTATTAACTGATTAAACATGTGAATCAGTTGATAAACTGGTTATCAAAGTTCTGAAAACATTTTTAACAATGACCCTTCCTGCCATTTTTAACAATGACCCATAAAAGCTAGAATAATTCAGCCTTTGACAGGAAACCAGCTGGAGAGAAAACAGAACGTATTTCTGATCTAAGAAGCTGCAGCTACGCCATGTGAGCTGATAAATTCAGACACTAATTATCAGTAAAGTGGTGGTAAACATTTTAAATACCAATTAAAAAGCTCTGGAGAACATTTTTTGAACTCTTCAGCACACAGGAAAAAATGACCAGCCTTATTCCATCTGGTGAATACTTGTAATTCAGTCCTTGCTTCGGGCTTTTCAAATAAATATAAAATTAGTTGTGAAAAAACCCCTCAGTTTTGGATCATGCGAATCCCAGCTGAGAAAAATATCTGCCTCAGAAATAATGGCAGAGGCAGGATGTAGTGAGAACTAATAATTAGACTTCATGGAGAATCTGAACTTAGAGCAGGTCTACCAAACCATTAGGTAGAAAAAACTGTTAGACCTGGTGCTTGTGAGACGTGACGTTTCCTTTTGGATCCAGAGAAATGCTTCAGAGACATTTTTTGGTCAAGAGCAAATGCAGGCGCCAAGTTAAGGTCCTGGTTAAGCCACAACATTCCAGTTGCTCACATTCAAAGCCTGGACAGAACCTGCTCTGCTTCAAGAAACTGCCAACCATCAGCTTTGGGTGGAGATCTACATTTTCCCAAGATTCAGAGAAAAAATCAGATCTAAGGGACTTTCACACCACCCATCCAAATGCTTGACACCTATTCCCATTCCTCATAGTTTTGTGTTTTCCATGTAACACCAGTTGGGCTCAGTTCTAGTCAACATCTCCATTGATGACCTGGATGAGGGGACTAAATATAACCTTAGTAAATTCACAGATGGCACCAAGTTAGGGCAGAGTGTTGATCTGCTGGAGGGGAGGAAGATGATGCAGAGAGATCTGGACAGGCTGGGTCAGTGGGCAGAGGCCAACAGGATGAGGTTTAACAGGGCCAAGAGCAGGGTCCCACACTCCGGCCACAAGAACCTCCTGCAGCTACAGACTGAGAGATGAGTAGCTGGAGAGCAGCCTGGCAGAGAGGGACCTGGCAGTACTGGGTGACAACCAGCTGAACATGAGCCAGCAGGGTGCCCGTGTAGCCTGGAAGGCCAATGACATCCTGGCTTGGATGTCAGGAAGCCCTTCCTCACGGAAAGGGTGATCAGAGCCTGGAATGGACTGCCCAGAGCAGTGGTGGAGTCCCCCACCCCCAGAGGTGCTGAAGGACAGCCTGGCCATGGCCCTTAGCGCTCTGGTCTGGCCGATGGGGTGATGTCAGGTCCTGGGCTGGGCTGGATGAGCTGGGAGGGCTTTTCCAGCCTCAATAATTCTGTGACTCCGTGAAAGCAGCTGTTAACCAAAACACATCCAAATCCTGATCTGCTTCAGCCTGGCTTCCTGACAAGTAAGTGGTCTATAGTTGACTTCTTTATTTTACTATCAGAAAAGCCAGTCCATCTAAAAAACATCACAAGTTAGAGAAATCCCAGAAATCAAGACATTTCCAGCAGAGTCTTGTGCGCTGCTCTCTTCGCCAAGATTTGGACACAAAACTTTTCCATCAACTTTCTGCAAAAGTAGAAGAAGCTTGGAGCTTTCTACCAATTACTGCAGAGTGTTGGAAGTTAGTTACAACAGTTGGTATTGAAACATTTGGCTTTACAATGATCTTCAAACAATTCAGCCTTTGTGAAACGCTCAGACCCCCTCAGCCTTCTCATTAGCTGAAATCAGGGGGCGTGTGGAAAAAAGACAAGATGACCAGAGGTTTTTCATTTTGAAGTCTTCTACCACTTCTGAGAGCATCACATCTCAAAAGCATGGCTTGCTCATGGGATGGAAAGACCGGATTTATTTGGCTACGACTCCAGTTTCAGCACCAATGCCTGTGCTTCTGGAAGAGGAAGAAAACAAGAAGCTCAGTGAGTTATTCATAAAAGATTTCAGTGTATTCCAAGGATCTGATGGATGTGGAATATAGCTGAGAGCCACGCAGGCCCTGGAGCTGGAAGGCGATGAGGCACTGAGCACCTCTCTGTAAAGAGCTCTGCAGTGTCCCAAATCTAAAAAGAGATGAATGCACAAAGGATTTGATCCCTCCGGTTCTGCAATTTGCAAACGATGGAGAAACTGCCCAGTTTCTCCTTAAGGTCATGCTGCACTTTTTTGGTCTCCAGAAACAAAGCACCAGTAGAACACTATGTTCTCCCCACCATCTTCCTCCTGCTGCCACGCTCGCCCCAGCGTGAAGCTCCCAGCACGAGCCACTGTCTCTCAGAGGCTTTTAACTATGTGTGAGCAGAAAGGCAGAAAAAGCTTCTACAGAATCTCTGGCTCAAACAGTTCCCCCTTCCCTGCCCACCAGCTGGATTCCCTGTGTAAAGCAGAAATGTGTTTTTCCCCATCCACATGACAATAATCTAAAATATTTCTTTAACTTAGATTAACCATAAAAGTTCACCATCAGTCCCACCAGCTGCTGCCCTGGCTTGTGAGTGAAAAAGTCACTAGGATGGAGAACCTTGATGTGGCTCACTCAGGGAGCCCCACTAGGACCTGCTGAGCAGCAGTGGCAGGATCCCATGGTGAGGACACGTGGCAAGGGGCTGTAGGTCTGCCTGTTACTAATCCTAAGTGCAGATACTAAATCCTACTTTGGAGATGGAGGCAAAAGCATTAGACAGGTACCACACAGGTCTAGTCCTTGCTAGAGCTCAGGCCAGATCAAAGACAGCCAGTCTGGCATGTCAGACCTTCCTGCGGCTCCTCTTTGCTACTGGGAATTCTCCACGACTCCTGAGCACCAGGGGAGGCTGGTTTATTGCTCACACTCACAGCCTGACTCATCCTTTGCAGTCTGGTGCTGCATCAGGCATCCCTTTGATTGTCTCCAAGGCCCCAGTTTGTTCTCAAAATGGCAACTGAAATGTGCATCCTTGTGGAGGACTAAGGTCTGTGGTCACGATCTCATGTCCTAAGAGCGCTGAGCAGAAGTGGGTGCCTCTTCAGAAGACAGAGTCCCACCCCTGACATGGGTTCTCCCCAGTCACATAAGTGTGTCCTGTTTATTTCCAGCTCCAGAGGGAGCATGATGGAAGCAGGCTGAAAGAGGTGGAGAAATTAAACTGAAGTGTTTCGTGATGCAGGAAGTTACTGCAAATCCTCAGAGAGCTAGCAGATGACAAAAGTGACAATAAAAGGTAACTGAGCAGCCTTCAGACTCACGCACTATCAGCCAGACAGGAACTGGGGGAGGAAATGACAGCAAAACTTCTTCAGTTCTCCCTCAGCTCTCCCGGGGCGAGCACGGAACTCTAAGGGGTCCCTTTACCTGGCAGACAGTTGATGTAGAGCACATGTCTCTGGCTTGAGCAGGGGTGTGACAACCTATGGCCACTGACGATCTACCAACAGTATTTAGGGCGTCTCAGCAAGTTTACGCGAGTCTGGATGAAGGTTTGTCGGCAACCACAAGCCTGTGGGCCAGTCCAGGCTGCAGACGGATCCGCCCCAGCTGGCTCCGACCCACAGCCCAGGGGCACTGCTGGGTGACCAACAGATTGTTGTTATTAATTAGTCAGTCTGGATTAGAAAGGCCCAGTAAATTCAGATGAAAGTAAGATTTTTAATCCCTGGTGAAGTAAAACTTGAAGGAGCAAAAGCCGCCTTCCTTCCACTGGGTTTAGTTTGAACTTTTCTGAAGCGTTTCGTTGTGCTTAATACTGAGATGACATAAAAAAATCCCAAACTGCTTCCCCTCAGAGACTTCACAGTGAAATACTGAAACCCTTCGCACTCTTGAGGCCATTTCTCACATTGAATAATTCACTGAAATTGCTGCAGACTGACAAAACAAAGCAACCGTGGCAAATCAGCCGCTTCCCTAAAAGAGCTTGGGGGAAACAAAGGAGTTAACAGTGACCCCGTCCTGTCTCTAAATGCCTTTCTTTAAAAATAAACCCTGTGTTAAAAGAAAGAGAGAAAGGAAGATAAAAAATCCACTGTCTGTAACATTCTAGTTTTCAAAGGTCGTGCAGGCAGGAATTACAGATAAGCCCTCCTAAGACCATAAAGCAAACTCTCTCGATAGCGTCCAGCATCTTGAACTGGCTTCTCCCTAGTATCTGCAGTAATAAAGCTGTCAAGCAGCACAGAAGAGGAGAGCTAAGTGTTTCAAGGCTCAGACACATGAACTTCTATTAACCTACATTAACATGTAATTGGTGCTGTGAGCACTCTGCTCTCAGTGTCAAGTGCTTGTAAGGGCCAGAAGGAAAGTCTTTCCGTGTCAGATGGGACAGGGTAGCGGCGGCACTGTCCCACGAACTGCTGCAAGTGGCTTCCTGGCGAGCGCTGAACTGATGGGTGTGAGTTACTCCTGGAAACTTCCCATATGGGTAGTGAACTGGGGAATGGAGAGAGATGTTGTTTCGCTTTAACACCTTCCATGCTTTGCATCGCACGGAGTAGTTGCTGCTTTGCTCGAGCCTGAGAGCTGAGCGAACAGTTTCAGTACGATCCTGTTTGATGGCAGGTTCAGAGGCAGCGTGGGGTTGGGGAATGTTTGCTTCACAGCTCTGAGATACCCTGGCCAAATCAAAAAGGAGATTCAGGACACAACATCAATGTTTTCATCATTCGTTCACTCGAGCCGGCCGTGTCTGAGGTGCACGGGAACAAGCCTGTGATCCTTCTGCACACAAACCCAAGCTGTGAAGCAGCACGGCACAGGCAGCTTTCTGGAGCTGGCTGCAAAGCCCCAGGAAGCCCCACATCACCTGGAACCAGGAGCTCAGAGCATCTGCGCTGCTCCCCCAGGCACTGCAAGGATGCATCTTTTAAGATAGGACAGAAATGAGGTTGAGAGGAGGCTCTGTGCAAATAAATCAGAAAGGCAACCAGCAGGAAGAAGAGCCATGTAAGCTGAAGGAAAACATTTGCACAACGTGCAGCAGATATAACCCAGCCATTAACAAATTCCTGTTAGAAATTAGAAAAAGGGGCAGAAAGATTCTGGCACAAACTTCCAACAGGATGGGAGAAACACAAACCCCACAGAAACGTTTCTGTGGTTTCAACCGGTTGTTTACAAATTCACTGAGAAGATGAGAGGACATAGTGACCTGTGAGTGCAGGGACTGGGCTTTCTCAGTTCCTGCTCTGGACTTGTCCTTCATGTTCCCCAAAATACCCTTATTCTCCAGCCAGGGTGATGGTCTGGCATTTGTTTAATGCTCAGGATAGGGTATCACTGAATGGATGCTGCTGCGCATTCTCTGAGAGCCAGATGATTGCGGAGCTGGATGTGTTTCCATTGGGGCGGTGCTCAGAGACATGGCTTAGTGGTGAACTTGGTAGAGTAGGGTTGATGGTTGGATTAATGATCTCAAGGGTCTCTTCCCACCTGAAGGCTTCTGTGATCCTCTAATTCTATGTTGCTGATGCAGGGGAACAGGTTACCATGGCCATTAAGCTGCTCATCACATCCCCTGCCTGCCTTGCCGACATTACCAGAGCAAAGCTCTTCGTGCAACGGTGCCCTAACTGCAAGAGGCAGTGACAGAAGTTAAAAAGTGCTCCAGAGCTTAACAGTCTGCCCTGCACCAAGCTGAGATGAGATGACAGACATGCCCAGACCAGTGGATCAAAGGGACGGTGCTGTCCCACAGAGCCACTGTGAGAAGGAAGGTGTGAAAACCCTCACCAGGGGCAGGGGCTGCCAGAACAGAGGCAGTGCCCTGGGATAACACATCAGTGACTAACACCACTGCACTGCCCTACCAGAACACCTACTGGCTTTGCTTCTGCGAGTCCTGCCCTGCTTCCCTGAAGAGATTCCTCCTGCACAGGCAGCTCTGGTTAAACACCCGGTGACTGGAAGTGAAGGCCAGGCACGCATCGGCATATCTGCTGAGCAGGTAATTATGAAGGAGATTCTCTAGGTTTTGTAAAAGCCCAGCAGAAGTTTAAGGAGTATTTATTCCCTTGGGTTTCATTCCACGCGTTGTAATCTGCCTCCCTCACCTTTCACCATCCTGCTTTAACAACTGTAGCCCGGGGGGGATTTCAGAGCCTGTACCCTCACCTCAGGTTAAAGTGGTTGCTGATGACAGACGGAGCTAAGCACGCGCGCTCGCAGCCGGAGCTCTCAGGCACGAAGCACGTAGCTAAGCGTTGCCAAATTACTTTCAGAAAAGCCCTGATTGAAAAAGATCTTCATTGTAAAATGCTGAAAGACACACATGCACAGAAACCCTCGAAACCACTGAGTTGCTCAGGCAAAGACAGGAAGCAGCGCGGGGTTTCTCACTCTCACAGAACTGCTCATTTTCAGCTGATGACCACGCTGGTTTAGAGTGTTCCAGAGCAAATGCCCTTCATATGGGATCCACACGCAAGCCGACCCAAGGCCACTCTAGTTTCCACTGTAGCCCCAAGTGCCACAGAGTCCTTCAGAGCTTAGGCCTGCTGAACCTCACGCAAGCAGTCCTTTTCCAAGGACCTGCATCAAGTCTCTTTTGCTCCCTTGTCTCTTCTCCTTTTTAACAGAGCTGCTACGCAGATTCAGTCATCAGAGCTGTACCTGTGGCTGTCTAATGATCTTCCCCTTCCTGCACCATCCTCACTGATCAGGGGAGATTCAGCTGGAGCTGCGCTGGTGATGAGGCTAATGAAGAAAGCAGTACAACACACACACATTCCCAGTTCAGCTGCTTCTGTGGCATCCCAGTGGAGATGCTGAGAGGCTGTATGAGGACCGCTTGTGCAAAACCAGCAGACAACACGTAAAGCTACAGGTTTAGTACAGAGGAGCTTTCCCGATCCGCACAAGCTTCCACTCCTCAGAATACAAGAGCAGAACCAGAGAAGGATTAAACACTGCTCATACTTGCTGTTGTCCTTTACTTCCCTGGCACTGGCTTCCTTTCATGTGGTAGGTTGTTTTCCTACAAGACTATTTCAGACACACATCTCTCCAAACATCTGGAAGACATCCACTTGCTCTGCCCACCATAGCAAGAACCAGAGAAAATGAGATTGTCTGTGTCCTGCACCAGATTACCTCTGCCCTTGTCTGAAGGCTGGCTTCGGAGCTCCTTCTGTGGTTACCTGCAAGCCTGCCATTGCCTCCAGAGAGCTTTTCACAACACAGCTCCTGACGTGTTGAAGGCTTTGGTGCCTCTGTCCCTGACAGCCGTGCCTCCTTTCAACCCTCCCCAGTTGCCATAGATCATCCTGGGATGAAAGACCTCATGATACACACTACCATATGTTTAAATCTGGAAACAAAGAACAAGCAGCCGCTCACCTCTGAGGATGGAACACTAATTCGCATGGAGCACAAGCTCTTTTCTTAGCCCTGGGTCAAAGCCCATTTGCATACTGGGCTGAAAGGGGAGCCGGGAAGGCCTAGGGTTCTCCTCGAGGCATTGGCAGGCTGTAGCCCCTTCCTGCTGTTTCAGTGCCCACCAAGCATTCTGTGATCATCACTCCTGCCTCTGTCTCAGACCGCTGTGAGCCATGGGCACCCGAATGGTTTCATCTTCACTCCCGACACACATTTCAGCCTGAGTGACCTAATTCTTCAGCTCCTGAGAGAAAGGACAGGAGCCAGGACAGCGCCGCGCACAGCGACCGCTGCAATTCACCGCCCAACAGCTCTCCTTTGCAACGCGAGAGCCACAACAACCGACAGTAACCAAGACTTGGGATACGAGGGCAATCGCCAACCCTTCTGTCGAGCTGAATGTATATGAGCAGCAAAAGGAAACGTCAACACATTCCAGATGCGGAATGCAATTATGTTGGGATGGCAGGACGTTTCATATTGTTTTCTATAGGAAAAAAAAAGCCATCATTAAAGCAGTGGAATTTCAGTAAACTATGTTTTGGGTTCCAGCCCAGAGCAGTTACACTTGGCAGTTGAGAGGCACGGGTAAAATATTCCAAGGTTCATAAATCCTTGACTTTAATTTGTAGATATAGGTTACAGCTTTAGTATCACTGCAAGGGGGTAAATGCTCCCACCTCAAGCGTTGCCAAAGGGCGCCGGACCAAGATTTCAGGTCTATTGGGGCAGCTTTCAGGGAAAGCATACATCAGTGCCTTTCGGGTTCCTGTGTCACTCGTGGCAAAAGGCTTCCTTGGCTGCAACAGGCTCTGCAGCAGCTACTTTGAACTCACACACCTTGATGGTGGTGACTTGGTGGTGGACTGGACACCAATGAGTTGATTCCTCTCACATCAGCTACCTCACTCCATAGGCTCTGCATGAGAAGGCAGTTTGGAACTGTTAGGAGTTAATTTGTAAAAGAAAAAAATCCAGCAGCAATCAGTGGCCTGCAAAGAATGTTATTTAATTTGCCTTCTCTGGAACAAGTTAAGGGGTTCCAGCAGCACATGCCTGTGAAAAAAACAGCTAATAATGTCTGGGAGGAGCTACTTGACTAAGATCCATCCTCATCCGCATGCTTCCCTCAGAGCTTGGGTTCTTTGCTCTGTTAAGTGAAGGGTTTAAGAAACTGGTGCGTATTGGGAGGATGCTGGTTTGTCCAGCAAAGCCCTTACAATTAAGATCTGTCGCATGGGCAACACATCATGTCACAACAGGGCAATAAAGCTGCAGGATGAAGCCTGAGCCTGTCTCAAGAGACTGATAGCACTCAATTTGTCCCATTCTGTTAAAATCCTCTGCTATTACAAAGCCTTGACACAGCTAAAAGAAAATTAGTGTTGAGGTTATAATTTAAACTAATGAACAATCAAAAGCTGTGGACCATGGGCCACCATCTGAAAACTGAATTCAAATTAAAACAGAAGACTATTTAACTTGTGTGTCCTCCCACCACTTCATTGCAGACTAGGCAGTACTGGCTTCTCCAAACTGACACCAGTGTTAACGTAGCTCTCTCAAACAGCTCCAAAATGTCTGGAGAAAGGAAGTCTCTTATAATCTAGCCAGAGCTCCTTTGTTCTTTGCATTCCTGCTCACCCACACCAGCTCTACAAACACAGACTGAGGTTGAACCAGACTCCTCCAAGCCACTGGTCCTACCATTGTCCCATAACAGCAGCAGGCATTTGGGAGGTTCACCCTGAGACCTTGTTTCCTCACTGCTTGTTTTTACAGATAGCCTCCTATTAAAGCAAAGCAACACGTCCACACAGGACACATCCAGGAACCGGGTCACCGTCTAACATCCAGAAATTAGAGAGCAGCTCCACTTCCACTACTGAGCCAAACCCCAAAATGAAGCGCTGGCCCAGCTTAAAAATTCTCCCAGAGAGGGAGAAAATTGTGGCCTTGTGAGAAATGGTCTCACAGAGCCTCCACCTCGGAGGGTTTGCTGGCTTGGACCAAACAGTCTTCACTGGAGACAAACTTGCTTCTCTAGAGAAATCTGCTCTCTTGGAAGGGGTGCTGCATAAAACAGCCCTGCTGCATCCCAGCCTGTCATGCCAGAGGTATCATCTCCAATAAACGTTCTGAAAGAAGTTGAGAAATGAGTACAGACAGGTCCAACGAGGGCAGGTTTATATTCACCATACATCAGGCTGCCGATGTCAGAGGAGTGTCAAATGCTTTTTCTAATGGAAGAATTCAAGGGGAAAGCCAGAGCTTTAACATGTAAAGAATGCAAATGTCCTGCAAATCAAACAACTGGGTGTGCACAAGGCTGGGTAGAAAGCCCGGTGCCAGCGGTACCTTCATGTGACTGACACCTGCCGTGACTACCATGTCTTGCTACTTGGCTTCTGGTCGACCCAGATCCTCAAACACGTCAAGTCTGTGAGGCCTGGGGCTCGTTACGAGGATCCATAGTACCTCTGCTCATAAAGCAGGCATTGAAAATGTGCTTCTCAGCACGATGGTTCTGGCTACAGAACTGGCGTTTGGAACGGGAGAAGAAATGGAACTAAACAGGCAGGAGAAGGCAAGGAAATGCTTCCAGCACAGGGGGACAAGATCAGGTTTCACTAAGCCCAGCCAACCAAATCCACAGCTCGGCACAAGGCTGAGCCAGCTACCTCTAACATTACCCCACAGCAACGGTCCATCGCGTAGGTGACTCACCTTCAGACATCGTGAAGGCATTCAACGACCACGAGGAGCCAAACACAAACTGTACAAGACTCAGTGAGGGAGCTTTCCGAGGCCGTGCCTGCACGGCTGTGCAGTCGCTGGCACGAGGGAAGGTCAAAGCCAGGCCACGCGGAATGTTCTGCTGGAGAAGGCCTGTGCACCTCGGCTCACATCCGCCCTGCAACCATTTCTACCTTGTGTCTTGTTTTCGTCTTTCTCTGACACAGAGAACGAGGTGACGTTGAAAGGGTGAACAAGAAGGGCAGCGTTACGCTTTGATTTCGGGGATGGCTTTTCTGATGGAGCTGATGTGGACTGTGCTGGCTATTTCTGGACTAGGGGTGGGCAGACTTTGTAAACAGGTAACCTACAACAATGCTTAATAAAGTGAAGGATCACCTAAATTTAAAACAACGCACGGGAGACATTAAGAACCATTTCCTGGAGCGGTGCCTAATTTGTTTTAAACTCTTTCTTTTCTTTAACAACAACAACAACAAAAAATAGAAGCGCAAACAGCGCCTGTTTATTTACTGCTTTTGTGTTTCAATTGTACTTATTTTTGTGCGTTTCTTTATTTTTACTACAGCCCTTTCAGAGAAGGAAGTCGATTGTGCTCCTGGTCGCGTATGTTTTTCAGTTGAGGACCATAAGATACGAGAAAATGGGCCACAGTTTTAAAGGGTTTGATCTACACCAGTAAGTACCGTGCAACCATCTCTAGATCCAGCTGCTTACAAGAAGCACAGGATGCCCATTCCACATTTTTTATTTCATTTCAGACTTTCCTGAAGTCTCACATTTCCCAGTCTAAATGTCTGGAGGCTTTAAAGTCTCCCTTCCACAGATTCCCAAGGGATATTAGGAGCAACGAGGCTGGTGAAAGGACTAGAGGGAAAGTCTGACGGGGAGACACTGAGAGAGCTGGGGGTGTTTAGCCTGGAGAAGAGGAGACTCAGAGTGAGACTTTCTCCCTCTCTCCAACTCTCTAAATGGAGGCTGTAGTCAGGTGGGAGTCAGGCTCTTCTCCCAGGCAGCCAGCACCACGATGATAGGGGAGAGCCTGAAGCTGCCAGGGGAGGGTTAGATTGGATGTTAGGAAGCCCTTCCTCATGGAAAGGGTGATCAGAGCCTGGAATGGACTGCCCAAGTGGTGGAGTCCCCACCCCTGGAAGTGTTGAAGGACAGACTAGCCGTGGCCCTTAGTGCTCCGGTCTTGTGAGTCTGTGATTTCCTAAAGCACGATCAGGGTTCCTTTATGGTGGTTACACTGTTTCCTGCATTGTTTGGTTTTCACCTAGTTTTTCAGAGAAATAGACAGGATGATAAAACCACCATCAACCCAGATGGCAAAACAAGCAAGAAAAAACCCCTAAACACAGCTCAGGCTGCACTCCTAAGCATTGGGATTGCCATTTCCAAAGTATTTACCAGTTTCCTACCCCCCAAGAAACAGAAGGGAGTTTCTGCTGTACCTTCACCTGACACCGACATCAGCTTCTGCAAGGTTTTTCTTTAGGGATCAAACACGTAACAGAGGCAAAGCTACACCTAAGGAGTGGGGGTAAGGGTACATCCTTCAGTGACAACGAGATGAGAGCAACAGGATTGTCTCTCCCTTGTGATTCCTTGTGCAGATGTTTCTCCTCTGGCATGGAGGACTTTGTGCTAAGCCCCGTGAAGCTTCTCCTTCCTTTTCAAAGCGTGCCTTTGCCACGCAGCTGCGGTCGGGCCACCTATATCATGAGATTGACCCCTGCCCCGGCACTGCCTGTCCTACTACAGTCTTCCTTTCTCTAGGGACTGGCAGGGGAGGGTAGTGTTTCGCCGCCGCCATTCCAAAGCAAAAGCGAGAAAGCCAAGAGTCTTTGGTTCATAAATAAAATTCCAGCACTATTCACAGCAGTGACGTCTCGGTTTACACAGGGAGTTGACAGAGTTTTCTTCTAGCTGAGGGGCTCAAGTGAGTTACGGCGATGAAGGAAGAGCCAAGAATGTTGATTAATAGATATTGTAAGCTATGAGCAGGAGGAGCAGAAGTCACATCCATTGCAGCCGTCGGGAAAGGCACGACGGTGGGGCCAAAGAGGCAACCAGAGATGCAGCAGGGTGAGGGATCGGTGACACTCGGCCCAGATCAGGTAACACTTTGTTCTTTGCCAAGCCAGGAACAACTCATGTTAGAAAAATTCCAAATATCAGCAGTTCCAACTGCACGGGGACTCTGCAGCCACTGGCAGGGCATGTGATGGATCGGAGGTGCCAGCCACAAGCCCAGGTGGAAATACCTTATCGCAGAGTCCTTTTACTGCCTGAACCACTTGCAGAAGTGCTAAAGCTTCGCTCTTTTCTTTGGTTCTACAGTTTCAGGGCTAAGCTATCAACAATGTGTCTACAAAGCTGCTTGTTAACGACATGGCACACTGCAGGCCCTTCCAGCACATTCGATTTCCAAACCTGCATATCTCAGTTCCTACAGAAAAAGGGAACCTCCTGTCTGCAGCCAGCAAATCACAGCTGAGGGGCTGCTCAGACAGTAAAAGCTGCTGCGGCTCAGCTGGAGACCGTGAGCTGCTGTCACAGGGGGTTCAAGAATGGGTTGGAGGAACAACTGTCGCAGTGAAGCTGGTGCAGGTGATCAAGGGAATGGAGCACACCTTCCAAGATGCTTCTTAACCCTCTTCTACAATTCAGAGAGCATTTTCACACTAACAGCTCTACTACCTGGGTTCTCACTTCTACCTACCTAATTTCACAGTAGCCAATACACACCCACCAGCCTCAGCTTCGCTGATTACCAAGTCTTGTTCCCACATCACCTGTGAAAAAGGCATCTTTCAGTTCACACTCCCAGCAACACACACCTAATCCTGCCAGAAATGACCTGCCAGCCTCAGACAGCCTCGCAGAGCATCCAGCTCACAGTTCCTACAGATCCCTCTCCAGAAACTCAGCCGATGATGAGGAGCAGTTTTTACGAGTGTCAGACGAACGGCTGGTCCTGGCACGATGACAGCGCAATAAACACACATTTCAAAGGCACTTCGTCAGGTACCTCTGCTGTGCCCTGGACGGTCGCCAGAAGGAATGAAAACGTTACCCGGGGGTGAGCTCCGTGAAGGCTTTAGGTGCTGGAGCCCAACTTCTGCGCTGATGGATCTTACAGAACCTCTATTATGAGGCTGCCAGTAATTCTGGATTTGATGTTAGATTTATGGAAAACAAGGTGATACTTTATAGAACTCATTTTATTAGACAAAACAAAACCCAATCAGTGCTCCAACACTGTGATGGGAGCGTTCTCAAGAGGATAAAAGAGAAAGCAGAGCAAACACCAAAACCCACTCTGCTGGGGGAGCCAGGAACCATCAGTCATCTCTTCAAGGAAACCTGTTCCTTCTTGCAGATTAGCTACTGTCTAGTGGTACATAATTAATATTGATTTGAACTGCAGTCTGCCCAGGGGATGGAGAGCAAGTGACTGCAGGACATGCTGACACATCAAATACCACAATGGCCAGTTTGCAGCACAGCTTGAACCAGCATCCATCAGGAAACTGGATTGTTCCCCTCCTGCCCCGCCCCACACTTGCAAGAGGCTAAATTCTAATTTGACCAGATTTCAAACATGGGAAAAGGGAACTGATATTTGAGGAAACTGGAAAGGCCAGGTCTATCTTTTTTTTAACGACTTTAATCAGTTTTTCATGTCAAGCGCAGACTGCGTGTCTCAGCGAGGAATTCCTCGCTGAAAGTCAACGGGCTGAACGATGGCATCGAAACCTGCATTCCTGCGCGGTTTTTGCGCGCGCGTGCCGTCAGCCAGAGACCTCCCAGCGCAGCTCGGGGAAGGAGGGATAGAGGTCAGTGCTGTAGCCCAGGATTTTAGCAACCTGAACTTCATCGCTTGGCTCTGCCACTGACTTTCAGTGAGACACAGGGCAGGTCTTCACCTCTCTGTGGCCTGCTTTTCCTGCCTGAGAAATGGGAGCAACTGGATCACCTCACAGGATGACAACTGAAGAAATCAGGAAAATGACATCTCTGATAGAATAGCGTTAGAGGACTCCAGCCTTCTGCTGTCTGACACATTTGCTCTCAGCAGCAAAGTGGAAGGACAAAGCACTCAGCGCTTTTACCCAGCATTTTGCTTCATAAATATAATGAGTCATTTATTTCCTTGGAGGAAATGGCACGGGGGCCGCAACCCCCACGGCAGGGGGTTTGGAACTAGATGATCTCTTAAAGTCCCTTCCAACCTAAACCATTCTGTGATTCTCTGATAAAAGCCACATACAGTCCTTGAGCATGGGAGGCAGCAGACTCTGGGAAGGGGAAGGAGGAAGCCTGTCTCGCTGCCTTCTCTCCCTCTTTCCCTCTCCCAACTGCAGGGTTCAGGGAAAGGGTAGGGCCATGCTTGGGTTGAGAACATCATAAGGCGATAATTAAAAGGATAAACAAAAAATTGTTTGCACAAGTAAACCAGCTGCTGTCTAACAGACCTATTTACACTTTGTATTGAGCTTGCTTTCATCTCCGAATGACTCACGCCAGAAGCATTATCAGAGCTGGGCAGACTTCTTACCCTGGCAGCTCTGCCACACGGCAGTATCAGCTCCTGAAACACCAGCTACTCTGAGGATACAACACAGACTCCGAAAGCAGACAGTAACGTTGCATAACGTAGTAGAAGCCGTGTTCACAACCAGGACAGGAGCTGGAAAGATTTCCTATGTTACCATAAAACATCCCATTTCCCTCTATACAATCCTATCTCAGGAAACAAAACAAAACAAAACAAAATCTATTAATTCTGGATTCTAAGACTAAAGAAGGAAATGACAAGTTATATTAAGAAAAACAGGGTGGCACTTTAAATAAAGAAGAATAAAAGCCAAAGTGTCCCCCTCTTCTAGAAGCAGACACATGAATCCCCTTTTGGTGCTGAAGCTAAACTGGAACAATTCTAGAACAAATCCTTTTTCTTCAGAGTATGGAGTGATAGGTTTGTCTGAGTAATTAAACAAGAATGAACAGAAATGATTAACAAATTGTTTGGGTAATTTGGTTTTGTCTGAATAATTAAAAAAAATACCAGGATTAATCTCAGAAATGATTAACAGGTTTCAATACGATTATTTAATCTCTTTAGACTGTTTTCACATCCAAACCAGATTAAAGTTAAGTATGTAAATACCAGGCTTCTGAGCATCCAGCTGAATCCACCAGCAGAGTCTAAGGCATCCTTAAAAATCACCCCTTGTTTGCATTTTTCATAAAGACATGGAGAGTATTTCATCTCTGCGAAACACGATCTCCCCCGGGGAATTAGGGATGAGCAAAAGCAGAACAAGTGGATGTTAAATAATTTTTCTCTAAATGCCAAGAAGCCAACGGGTTAAGCTCTCAATTTATCTTTGTTTCTCCCAAGCTACAACACTACTGCAGAGACCACACCTGCATTGCTTTAGCGGTGGCCTGCTGAAAATATTTGTCAGGCATTGTGTCAGGCTCCAGAGCAAATTCTTTCACTTTATGATTAACCTTTAAAGAGATTATGCTGGGGAACCGCTCAAAGTGACATTCATACTCAATTAACAGCATTCATCCTGCTAAAGGGGTTTTACCCTTGAAGTTGGCTGTGCTTTTCAGACAAAGCCTAAGTGCATGGCCACAGGAAACAGAATACACGACCAACCGGTGAAAACAAGTCAGGAACCGTTTGATATTTAGACAGTAGTGAATCCAATACTTGTCAGAAAGGGGGGGGGAAAGATGGATGAGAGAAACTGAACCTTCTTCAAATAAGATCTGGTCACAGCGATGAGCAAAGCAGCTTCAACAGAGTAAAACCTGACCAGAAGGTGAATTTGTAGTGCAAACAGATCCCTTGTTCCCCTCATTCCACTAATGCCCCAAATATCTCTAAAAGGTTCTGCCACCTCTGCCGGGCTTGGCGTTGCGCCCAACGGTTCCTCCTGACGGGGTTTGCTCCCTGGATCCACGTCAGCTGGGCCAACTCCAGCGTTGTTTCATTGAGAGTTTATCTCAGAGACTAAAGCAAAAGTCAGAGGCTGCCTGAAGCTGGGCGCTTGGCCAAAGCTCCAAAGACAAAGAACTTTGTCCAGCACAATGCTAATAAATGATTCCACCCTCCCTTCACAAAACATTCATTCACTTGACTTGGGGCACAGGATTCCTTTCTGGAGGGGTTTAAAGAACAAAACACACCCATCTTCAACTGCAACAAGACCTGATCAAACACATTTCCCCCCTGTTCGTTGAGCAAACTCCCTCATCCCACATCAGACTGACGTGGACCATAAATGAAGTGGCAGCAGCTCTACAAAAGTAAATGCAGGCTGTGTGTTTTGGAAGAAACGTGTCAGCAGCACAACGGGAAGGCTCCACAGCTTTCCCTGCTGCTCAGCATCTGTAAGAACACACAACCAGAAGAGCAACCCCTCAACACCCAGTTGCTCCCGTTCTCTTTGCCCAAACACGTGGGTTTTTGGTCTTAAATCCCGGATGCAGAGTACTGCAGCCAAATCTGCCTCTGCGCTCCTCTGGAGGAAGGGTGCCAAAGCTTCGGGGTGACAGAGCTCTACACGGCAGCAGCCATTTGAGCGCAAACCCCAACAGCTCAACAGCCCTCAGAACCTTGGGAGAACATTTCATATTCTTGAGCACCATCTGCTGGTTCCTTGGCCACCGACACACACATGGCCACTGACACACATGGCCACCTCCACCTGCACTGCAGGAGCCAGTGCCTGAGGCTCCACCTTCTCCCCAACATCTACTGAACTGCTACCTGACACCTCTCCTAACTTCACAAGGATGATCCAAGGGCTGAAGCACCTCTGCTGTGAGGACAGGCTGAGGGAGCTGGGGTTGTTCAGCCCTAGGGAAAAGAAGATTCTAGGGGGGACCTTAGAGCTGCCTTCCAGGACATGAAGGGAACCTACATGAAGGCTGCAGAGGGTCTTTTCCCAAGGGGATCCAGCGACAGGACAAGGGGAAATGGTGTGAAAGTGAAGGACAGGAGGTTCAGACTAGATCTTAGGAAGAAGTTCTTCAGTGCATGGGAGGAGGGACTCTGCAATCGATTGCCTGGAGAACCTGTGGCTGCCTCCTCCCTGGAGGTGTTCAAGGCCAGGTTGGCTGAGGCCTTCAGCAACCCAGTGTGGTTAAGAGGTGTCACTTCCCATGTCAGGGGGTTGGAGTAGATGAGCTCTGAGGTCCCTTCCAACCTCAACCATTCTGGGATTCTAATGACAGTCAGGTAGTGGTTTGAACATGAGACCAGTGAACAGATGAAGCCAGAATGTTTCCTCAGCCACCCCACTCACTCTGCTTCAGTTCTCAGTTCAGGAGCTAGAAGCCCATAATTTGAACATTGAGCAGTTCAGTCTGACACACAAAATAGATGCTGGCCCTCCTGAGAAAAAAAGACTTCCCCAAAAGTCTTGTGAAAGGACTTTAGGTCCTCCAGGACAAACCGCTTACAGGGTCTGTGATTTCACCTCCATCCCCGGGGGTAATTTATGTAGCTTCTTGATGACAGGTGTCAAGAAGGCAAAGAAAATGAGAACATTTCCCACAATAAATTTAAACTCCTACTTTGATGCAAGTGTTTTTTGTTGAAGGCCATGCATATTCCTTGTGTGACTCCCTTGTGTGATTCCCTGTCTTAAGACATTCAGATAAAAGGCCAGCAATCAGCAGTGAAGTTGTCCACCAGTTACCATATAAAAGGTTTCACATTTCTGCAACAGAGACAATGCTCAACTTAAAGGTGAAAACACTGTGAGCTCTTACAGCTGGGATTTTCTTGAATCCTTCAGCCTCTGCAGAGTCCCAGGTACTCGTAATGTGCTTCTGTTTTCTACAGAGCAGCAGTCTACTTCTGCCCTTAATGCATTCATCAGGAGTCTGCAAACTCCAGATGAGAGGATGAGATTAATCCGTGTTGGTGGCTCCTAAAGCATCCGAAACACAGGAACATCTGGGATTTCTGCAGTGTCCCACAATACAGAACTTTTCCATCACCAAATGATAAAACTCAGCTTTCTTGGGCAGAAGAAAAACAGAAAAACACCAGATTCTGTGATTCTGGCCTGCCTCACCCTTAGGTTTTGGGGATTCAATTATAAATCGTTTCTACTGAGCCGGTATTTGGAGCTTACAGATGTTCCTTCTTTGCTGAGTGACTTCTCAATACGTAGACCTTATGTGGTTGTTTCTGTCCACATCAAGAATTTCTGCTTTTTCTTTTTTGTTTTTAACTAATAAACTCTAAAAATCCTTGAAACACACAAGACAAAGGCATGACTCACATTCAGAATTTCCTGTTGGATTTCTATCTTTTTTTAAAATGACTGGGATGTCATTGGACACACATTTGTCCTAAAATAGACTGATCACAATCACTTCTAAAAGACCAGGGATGTTGAAAGGTTTTCAACAGCCGTTCTGCTTTATGAGCCCCTCTGCGCAGCAGCGCTGTGAGTGGAGGCCCCAGGGCAATCACTGGGGTTTTTACAGGTATGAGATTTGCAGAAATGGGCTTTAAAGAGCCAGTTCTAATTGGAGACTCACAGAGCTGTTGGTGGAACCCAGGAATCAACAGAAACACATACCAAAATCAGAAATGCCCTTCTAAGTTTGTCCTCCTGTGAGACATCTAGGTAGCCCGACCAGGGTAGGAGATGGATAGGAGAACCAAGGGCTGATTACAAACCCTTCCCCGCTGCAGCAGCAGTGCCAGGGATGGTGAGAAACAAGCAGCCTTGATCACCAACAGCCCTGTGCCTGATCAGAGACAAACTCAGAGACCAGCTCTGCCAGCCAACGTCACCTCCCAGGCCCTGTGAGCAGCACAGACTAATTTTCTCTTCTGGACTGGCAGTGGCAGAGAAGATGAAGACAAATGGGAAGGAAGCAGAGCAGCAAAAGGAAGTGGTTTGGGATGGCATTTGGAAGCACCCCAAGAGGCACTCGTAGGGCTGGGGCGGGTTTCTAGAGCCCTGCAGAGGTAGGAAGTCAAGGCAATTACACTCCTCACAGGCACATTCACTGCAGAAGGGAATTTTCAGGTTTTCTCAAGCTCTCACGTCTCACAAAGTGTTCCTCTCTTTGAAAAAACATTCTCTGCTTTTTCATTAGACATGAGGGACTGCTGCTGACCAGAAACTCTGCATTCGAATGCCATGTGCTCCATAAATTCACTTTGATAGTTTTGATGATCTGTTAGTTATTTCATTAGCATTATGCAACTACAAAGGGTGAGAGGCCATGTTAGACTCCATAAAACTTTTAGAATCCTGTGGAGGGGGGCGTGGGGAGAGAAGGAGGGAACAAATCAGGCTTAGGGAAGTACTGGGGGAAAACAACACAAATAACATGTTATGCAAGTGAGTTTTGGTGAGGCTGACAGGGTTAGCAGGTGGGTCACGCCGTCACAGATCCACACAGGTATTTTGCAACTGTAGAGGAAAGTGCTGGTACAAATTACAAAGGGTTGAGAGGAGAGAGAGCCTGTTCCTCGCTCTGTTTGGAGCTGCTGTTGATCCCAGAACAGGAATCACAGAGGCAGCTGAACACAGGATGCTCACTTCTATAAAGCCAGGAGCAGCCTCTCACTTCGTGCTGCTATTGATCTGAAAGCAACAACAGAGCAGGGCGGGAGGTGGAGGAGCTGTGAGACTTGGGAGCTCAGTCCGGGTGAGTCATTGCCCAAACCCAGATCTTTAGAAGTCTCACAGCTGGGAAGCAGCCAGCCAAGAGAACTCATACCACTCACAACTGTAGGATACAAGGAATAAAAATTTGCTGTGTAGTTACATATGGCTCTACATCTGCAAATATTTCACGTTTGAATGTTTAGAGGGTTATAGAAATCCTCACTCCTACAGCCTTCCTGTAAACATGCTGGACACGTTTTACAGAAGAAGCTGAGACAAGAAAGTACCTCGTTCTACAGCCAGACAGCCAGTAGCAGTTCTGAAGAAATCCAGAGCTTAAAAAACACTGCAGAAGATAAAGAACACTCATTTCATGGCACATGCAGGTCTACTTCAACAGCATTCTTTGTGCTCTCTGACCTGGGTCAGTAGGTTTCCACTCCAGTCATTAATTTGTTTAACAGAGAGAAAGACAGGTTCAAACACTTCTCATAGTTCAGCATCTCTGCTGACAACCCTTCCTATGTTTTTAAAAGCTCAGCTTGTGGAATCACAGAGTCATTGAGGCTGGAAAAGAACTCTAAGTTCATCAAGCCCAGCCCAGGAACTAACATCACCACAATCACACAAACCATGGCACTAAGTGCCACATCCAGACTTTTCTTAAATATCTCAAGAGATGGGGACTCCACCACCAACTTGGGCTGTCCATTCCAGTGTGTGATCACCCTTTCCATGGGGAAGTGCTTCCTCACATCCAACCTAACCCTCCCCTGGCACTGGTTGCCTGGGAGAAGAGCCCGACCCCCACCTGTCTACAACAAGGTCCCCCCTGAGTCTCCTCTTCCCCAGGTTAAACACCTCCAGCTCCCTCAGCCTCTCCTCGTCAGACTTTCCCTCTAGTCCCTTCAACTTCCACTCTTTCTCTTTTGCATTGGGGATTACTGAGGAGTTTTTCTGCAATTAAATTCCGATCACATATTTGTGGAGAAGAGATTGGTGGTGCCACCACCAGCTATGCTAAAGCAAATAAAAGAGAAACCGATAGCTATTTTTAGACACTCATTACTTCTGCGTTCAGCTAATGACACTAATGAACGTTGGCAGTGAATGTGATGTTGACCGGGCCAGGGACTACGTGGAGGGCTGATAATGAAATACCCAAAGCAGAGTCCTTTTGCAATCCTGATTTAACTCTTCCTTCTTAGACATTTCCAGTCAGGGATTTCTATTCAGGAAACAGGATCATCATTGTGCAGCTGAATTGCCCAATCAAGTATTGCACGTACCAAGTGATGAAAGAGATAGGAAGCAAAAAGCCTAAGAATGTCTTACGGGCTCTAATCTGTTCTCTGGAGATTACTCTTGCATAAAATGTATGAGTGAACCAACAAAAATGAAATGGTGTTAAAAACAATCTATAAAGAGGAGAAAAATTTAGTGAATTGCTAACTGCAGGCTGCGTTCAGGAGTTCCTGGTTCCCAGTCCCCAGCTCCGTCTTCTAAACATCACTGGTTTCTGCCACACAAACTCCAGCTGGAGAAGCCTCAGCTTTGGGTCTCCTGGTTACACAAAAGAGCAGGCAGGGCTGCAGCCGAGGGACTGTAAACATTCTGGCTTGGGGGTTTGGCATCTGCAGCGCACGGCTCTCACATCCTTGTGCTCAGGCATGTGCACACACACCCATTAATAAATACGGGCTGCTACCGTGAGGGAATAGGCAAGACCCTCTAAAGTGGTGACCTACTGTTATTGCAACCAGATTGTCCTGAAGTTGTCGTGATCCTTTCCCCTCTCCTCCCTTTCACTTTACTGACCCACTTTGAGGCCAAACCTAGGCTTGGCATTAGGAACATCCACTGCTCCGAGCTGCCTGTCGGCGTAAGCAGCGCTGGGCTCAGCTGCAGCACCGGCTCTGTTTGTGAAGAGCACAGGAACTGATAGGACGCATCTGCTCCCACTGCTTCCACAACACTATTTCTTTCATCTGTTTGAGTTTTGGCTTCTCTGAGAGGAAGTAATTGGCTGTTAATTACGGGGGCTGAGAACTGGTCACATCACAGAACTGTGTTTGCAAGCATGATTCATGACAGCATCATTTCTCAGCAGCTGTCAGCAGCACAGGCTCAGCACTTACAAGAAACTATTATAATACCATCCCAGGAAAGGATGGAGACAAATGCCGTGCGCAGCTGAGAAAGCAGCAAACGAAATATTTCTTTTAAAACCTTTATTCGATAGCGAGTCGACTTGAAACATGCTGTTTCTCAGGAGAGAGAAACAGCAGTCCTGCCGGCGTGGCTTCCCAGACCGTGAAACCGAAATCCAAACTCTTCAGATGTCCTCCCTGGAGCTGGATGAGAAATGAAAAGACCTTTTCTCATTAATAGCTGGAAATTTTAGACTTGTTCTTAATAGTCCCCAGGCTGTCTCTGTTCCCGTGTCCTTCTTGGCTTGTGCTTAAATTGTTTGCTCCTTGGGAGAAGGCGTTTTGATTTGTTATCTTCATATAGGCCCTAGGAGATCTGGCTGAACTCCAGGATTGCAGAATTTAAAACCAGGAAAAGTCAACCTGCATCAGATCAGAAGTCCTTATGGAAGAGCATCCTGTCTCCAGTGACTTCCAGTAGCAAACGTTTTCGGGGAGAAAATGTAAATATCGGAGCATGTCTGGACCAAACGTTGTCCTGACTATACTGTCCCTGCTGCCTGCAGCCAGCAGCTCTTACTGGGTTTTCTCCTCGCGGCAACCACTGAATTCCCTACTGTTTGCCAGAGTGACTGACTCGGTCTAGGTAGTCCTGCTGTGGCAGGGGGATTGGACTAGATGATCTTTCGAGGTCCCTTCCAATTCCTAATGTTGTGTGATTCTGTGACCACCATAGGGAGAATATGGTCTACTGGACAGGAACTCAGCCCCAACTTAGCCATCAGCGATGGTGGAAAACAAGGTGACCCCCAAAGAGACTACACAGAGCAGAACTCAGTATTGTGTGAGAAATGAAAATACACTTATGTGGCCTTCAAGCGTTTTGGTGTGGTTTGACAAACGCAGTTCCCTTTAGGATAATTGATGCTGAGGAAAAGTCTGGTTTGCAGTAGGCTGGAAAAATTCAGGCACTCAAAGCAGTCTCATGCTGTCTGCGGGCTAAACCAAAATACCCAGACTTGTATGTAAAACACAAATGAGAAGAAAGGAAAAGACAATGTTATAAAAATCCCAGCGATGGAACTTAAGGAGAGTTGACAGACAACAACATCTCTGACCTAGCCACTCAGAAACAGGGCCTGGGCCTTTTTCCCACTGGTTTCCTTAGACCTTGAAAGAGAAACTGAGCAAAATGTGTCAACGCCCAAGAAACGTTCGATCCAGGACTATTTATTTCAGGAAAACAGGAGCTTTAGGAAGTGAAGATTAGGATAGACTGCCCTCAATAGTCTGATTTTGGTGGAAGACATTTCCTTGTTTTCATTACAATGGTCTCTCTGGTATTAGAAACAAAACACTACAGTTTTATTGATGAGGAAGGGGCTGCAGAGAGAATCAATCGTTTGCCAAAGAAGCAGAAAGTGACTCATGATGCCTCGAGGGACAGTTCAGTGTCTCACCCCCAAGACTATTCTTGAATGTATTGAAGCTGTTCACCAAAACACCCTCTCGGTCCATCTACGCTAGGAACATCTGAGCTGAAGCTTCCCCAGAGCCTTGGTTATACTGGTTACACGTGGCTACACACAGCATCTGCCCTGACTGGCAGTCAGTTGCCACCCAGTCTCTGTTCTTAATGAGTAGTAACATTGAAGATGTACCTAACCCCCCAAACATCTCAGCTGAATGATCTTTAACCATTTTATCACAAAGAAAAACAGTCTCCTCTGCAGGACTCGGAGGGAACGTGGACAGTTCCTCTCTGCACAGATTTATTGGAAAGGTTCTAATAAACACAGATGTTGGGAACGGATGGCTACTGTGTAATCATGTGCAGAAAAAGCCAAAGGACAAAATATCCCTTAATGAAGACCTGCATACCACGCAGTATTCCAAAACAAGTGAGCAAGAAATATGGTTGCTGTTACAAATCACCAGAGTCCTGATGCCAAGAGCTTTATTTGTATTTTTAAATCTCTTTTCTGCTCCCACCCCTCTCTGCAAGCTGAAGAAAAGCCCGGAACAGGCTCTGAGCAACACACGAGACTGCTCAGGAGACCTACATGTCATTTGTTCTGTAGAGAATTACATCTGGTGTTAAACAAGGACGTTCAGGTATGAGAAGTCTCTCACTACTTCTTTTTTCTTTCAGAGGTATGAAAACAGATATAAAGTATTTTGGAGGCAACAAGCCCATTACTGGCCTGTGCAGTTCCCAGCAACAGCACTGGGCTTCTGCGGTGACCAGAAATAATCCCAGATTAGAACAAATGTGTTCACTCCCTCCAAAAAGAAAAGAAACCAAACAAATTGGACAGTGGAGCAAATAAAATGTCTGAATTCCTGGCTTTTAAGATTTCAGTATAAAAAATACAAACTCCAAGTTTTCCTGAGCTGATCTAGAATAGACTGGCAGAGTATCAAGAACACAATTTTGACTGAATTTCCCCCCATCTTCTCTTAAAATTTTTCTTCCTTTGGGACTTTTGTTTCCTAATCACAGCTCAAGAATCTCCAAGGAGAAGCAGTTCTTGCTGCAAGTCCAAAATATGCTTATAACACCGGTGAACTTTGCTGAAGAATCCAAAACTCAGGCAAAACTTCAGAATGTATTTGTAATATTCAACAAAATAATAAATTCAGCACATGACACAGGAAATAATAATCAGATGATCTCAGCCCTGCAAGTATTTGACTGCTGTGGAAATGCCAGGTTGGAGAGTTCATGTGGAAAAGGAAAAGCCTTGTAACTTCTCCAAACATCAGTCATCACTTCCAGATACCTCTAAATACAGCCATTCATTTCACACTGCAGGATATTGTATTGAAAAGCGAGGCAGGGCCAGCGCAGCACCTTCTACCGCTAAATATGCACTGCACAAACCTTAGCTAAGTGTGTTTTTCCTATTTGGAATAGGGCTCTTTCATTTCCAAAAAGGAAAAAAAAAAGAGCTTCATGCTTCTTTCTCACAGAGCAAAATATTTATAGCCACGTGCAAAAAAAAAAAAAAATACAATAAAAAAGAGCTTAAAAAGGCAAAGGCAGAGGTTTTCCAAGATAGCTCCGTGTCAAATACAGAATGACTCATCTACCTCTTTCAATGAAAAGGTTCATCCAAGATAGATCAAAGGCACTAACTACACCAAGCCCTCTTTTTGCTAAACCTGGCAAGAAAGTAAAAAGGTTTTCAATCAGCAGCCACTCGGTGGGAGGTCTGTGAACAAATGAAAGCCATAAGAGGCTGCCATATGAAAGAAGCCATCCCCTACAACGCACAATAGGGACAATGTACATAATCTACAGATAGCTTGCGAGGGGTATTTTTGTGCAGCTACAGCAGATGCCATATGGATCTAATATGAGCAGTTATGCATTACTTTGGCTGTAGACTTTCAGAGCATCCACATGCTTTCACACACAGCTTTGAAGGCTTTGAATACAAATATGTATTTTCTTTTAAGCCTTGTACAGTCTCTGCATTGAATCATTTAGGTTGGGAAAAACCTTTAAGAGCATTGAGTCCAACCATGAGCCCAACTGTCCCAACCCACCGCCAAACCCTGTCCAGATCTCCATGACTGTGAAACATGGGCAGGGATGACTATCCAGGCCTCTCCCTGGGCAGCCTGTTCCAAGGGCTGATGGCCCTCTCCATGAAGAAATTCCTCTACACAACTTGCTTGCAGTTGGTTTGAATCTACCTTGCAGTACAAGTCCCTGAAAACCTCTGTATTCTTGTTAGGCCCTATTTCACCCCTTGGGCTTCCACCACCTTCACACCAGTTGGCTGTGGGGGGAAAGGGAAACAGAAAACACAAAACTCTCAGAGTCTCCTTTAAAACAACTCTGACCTGCCGGAGAAGAACACGAGGCTGAAAATCATCTCTCGCGGTGGTGGTTTGTGCTCTGCTCTTCCCAGTGCTGGTCCCACGCTGCCACCGTGCGGCCACCAGCACCAGGAACCTTCCCCTGCCCTAGGCACCTCCACCCAGGGGGACCCTTCATCCCGCAGAGCACCTTCATCCATCCATCCCTCCAGAGCATCCTCCTCTCCAGCTCAGTGGCTGCAGAAGATTGTGGGTGCCAAACCACAGCCTGGTCTCACCGCAGGATTTTTCTCTGAAGGAAATCTGAGACCCCCGCCAGCCGCTGGCCTCGCTCTCCTGAGCTGACCACAAATCCCAGTAGAACTTTGGTGTTTGTGGAGATAAACTTTTGGACCTCGCTGAACAATCTCTGCTCTGGAGTGCCTGGATTACGCTCCACACCACCCATTTCTGCACCTCAGGGGGTTCTCTGTGGTGGCTTTACCCTAAAGCAACTGATGGATGGGAGCAGGAAGGGTCACAGAATCCCAGAGTCAGGTGGGAGAACATGCTCACAAAGCTCCTCAGTCCCTGATTCACTCAGTCTGTGCTGCCACAGCAACGGTTTGCTGTTTGCTCTCATTTGAGCTGGGCTGCCTCTACTGGGTATAGACAGCCTAAGTTACCTCTGCACAGACAACTCAGCTGTTGGACCTTCAGAAAGCAACACGCAGAAGCTCTCCAGGGTTTCTAGAGAAGCTGGAAGTATGGCTGACACTCCAGAGAAACTGGTAAGGTATCCTGCCCTAGTTCAGTTCAAAGGCAATAAGCCCCAGTGAAGATGAACACCACTGCCCATGTTACATGCCTGAGGGTAGATGCTGAACCTCTCCAAGCGTGGGCTTGGGCAAACCTTACTTCCTCAGGATGAGTTTTATGTACTGTGGGCTCTCTGAGTCAGGCAGGACATGAGCAGACCCTTCTGCAATGATTAAATAAGAACCAATGTCTCTGGGCAGAGTATATTCCATCCCCAAAGGTTTAGCACTCGTGTGTAGTACAGCCAACATCTCGTGTTCCTCTCACTGTTGGTGGGAAATGGAGAGAACAATATCCTGCAGAGCTTCCCTAACTCCTTCCCAATTTTCTTTGTCCTCCTGCTTTACTAGCTGTTGTTTACCACTCTGAGCAGCAGAGCCAGCAGGCCAGGAGACCTATTTACATCCTACAGTGCGGCTAATCCATGGCCAACAAATAGCCAGAGGGACCAGTAACACACAGGCTGGCCAAGTCCTTCCCAGGGAGGAAAGAGCTGCCAGACCACAGCGCACAGCATCCAACTCGCTCCACGCTGATCCTATGAAGACAAGTCACGGGGATGACGCAGGCTTGTATTAACACCAACCTCACCAAAGCACGCTCTCACTCTTCCCTACACGCGCGGGGCCACGCTGGGCTGCTCAAACCCTGCTGCTCCAGCACCGCTTCCTCCAGCAGCCGGACACGAAGCTTTTAGGAACTTTACACTTCATCATGAGAACACAACAAGTTGCTTGGGTTTGGGGTTTTTTCGCTAAATTCTTGCAGCCCTTTTTAAAATATTGCCTGTGCAGAGCTGATGACTGCTAAGGAAGGGAAAATCCTGACGCTAATATACTTCTTAGTCATAAAGATTTCATGCATTTTCCCCTATTTGGAAACTCATTAACCAAACCTCTGGAAGCAATTTTTCCACAACCCTTACACTTCACCAGTAACAAACAGTTTGAAAATTTCTCTGGGTAACAGTTGCCTGCAAAGCACTTCAAATTTATAAACTTCTCATGCAGTTTCTGACATTTATCATTGCTAAAGTAAATGGAAGCAGTGGAATCGACTATGCATCATGAGTAATATAATGCAATATTAAAGGACACCCAGTGGAGCACTTCAGAGGCAAAGGAATCTAAATCACACAACTCAGTGCTGGGAAACCGTGTAGGAAAATGTGCGGCACCATTTGTCGGCTGAGCGTAGCTGTCACTGCTCAGTGTTATGTGAGAGCGGAGCCGCGCCGCTGCTGCGGGGTTGCATAATTGACAGCCGTGATTTACTGGTTATGTGAATTAGAAGAGAAAGGAACTGTGGAAAGAATTCCTAACGAGCAATCACAAGCGCTTCCAAACCGCCCGACACGGCCTTCGCTAAACAAAAACTCGCAGCGAGATGGGGAGACAGGCTGAGGCAAACGAAGAGGGTAGCTCGCGCTACCACGGCTGCGGTTCCCAGCGGGCAGCACCCCAACGCTTTTGGGGGTGTCTATCTAAACTGCTTAACAGTAAAGGACAGACAGCTGGTATGATGCCAAGCAGCACTGATGAGATCTGAAACAGATGTCCGCCTTCACTTCTTTCTTCCTCCCTTTCTGCTTTTTCCTTCAGACCCACTGAAGATGGACAAGATAGTGATGTAAGAAAGCCACCCTTCCCACTCCTCTATTTCTCGTCCAATAATCTGCAAACTGTGTTAGCTGAGATGATGTGGGACACTGGGATGGACTGGGACGGGCAGACTGGTGCAGGCAGAAGTACTGTCCAGTAGTGTCTGGCAGCAGGGCGCTTGCTGGCTGCTCAGAGTGGACTTAGTTGCTACTGCGGAAGAGTTTTATCAGAAGGATCGGTACAAACCCCAACCGTGGCACAGAAAGATGAAAAGGAAAGTTAACGTTAGGTGTTTCTTCTCATTTGTGTACATTTAGCTGTTAACACCATCCACAGTGTCACCTCCCAGCAAACTATGAATTTATGAGAGATGAAGCAACATGAACTGAAACTGCAGATCAGCCAGCTGAGAGCTGCGAGTCCAGCCAGCAAGTTACAGGAGGTGGTTTTGGGCTGGTGGAAGTGCTACTCATTCCTGCTGGGGAAGCTCAGCACCCTTCAGCGGGAGCACACGGTAAACCAGACCTCCAGAAAGGTATTGTGGAATCATAAGGGATTGGAAGGGACCTTGAAAGACCATCTAGGTATGGGATGGTGTTGAAGAAAAAAGTTGGCGAACTTCCTACCACTGCATCTTGGGATCGTGGAATCACAGAACATTAGGGATTGGAAGGGACATCCAAAGATCAACCAGCCCCATCCCCCTGCCACAGCAGGATTCCGTAGATCTAGTCGCACAGGAACGTGCCCAGGCAGGTTTTATATGTCTCCAGAGAAGGAGACTCCACAATCCTCCTGGGCAGCCCCTTCCAGGGCTCTGTCACCCTCGCTGGGAACAAGGTCCTTCTCACATTGATGTGGAACCTCCTCTGTTCCAGTTCACACCCGCTGCCCCTTGTCCTGTCAGTGGGTGCCCCTGAGCAGAGCCTGGCTCCATCCTCCTGATGCCCTTTCCATATTTATCAACATTAATAGTCACCCTCCAGTCTCCTTGTTTCCCAGCTCAAGAGACCCAGCTCCCTCAGCCTTTCCTCATCAGGGAGAGGTTCCACTCCCTTCATCATCTTTGTGGCTCTGAGCTCAAGGAGTTCTGTGTCCTTCTTGACCTGAGGGGATCCAGACCTGCTGTAGAAAAGCTGTGGAACTGATCCATGAAGCATCAGTCAATTGAAAGCCTCAAAACACTATTTAATTCAGGCTTGTGTCTCTAATATCAAACTACACATTCTTTTTCTGGCACAATGGTCACTTTTATTGCTGTTTGGGATAATTATATGTCATTATTCTCTAGAGGTCCCTTCCAACCCCTGCCGTTCTGCGATTCTATGAAAAAGATTTTTAGAGTGCTGGTTTTGGGTTTTTTAATAAGGAGCTTCTCACCATCACAAATACAGAGTAAAAGCTTGGAAGAAAATAGGTAAAAACAGTGGAATGGTTCAAAACCACACAGCAAACAACGCATTTTAGAAACAGTCACTTTAAGTTTATGGTTGTTAAGAAAATGTCATTATTTGGAGAGCATTTCTGACTCTTGAAAGATAGGACTTGGATACATAATGTTGCTCTTCACAGTCACTGCTCTAAAACTTTTTACAGAGTCACAGAATGATGGAGGCTGGAAATGCCCTCTGAGCTCATCCAGCCCAGCCTATGGACCAGACATCATCACACTGGCCAGACCAGGGCTCTAAAGGCTGCATCTAGCCTGTGCTTAAACACCTCCAGGGATGGGGACTCCGCCACTGCCCTAGGCAGCCCATTCCAGCATCTGATAACCCTTTCAGTGAGGAAGTGCTTCCAAACAGCCAACCTGAACCCTCCATTTCTTTAGAAGCAGAACTAGAGGTTGTAGGGTGAGAGGCAGGAATTAAGAGGCACCCCACATCCATGTAAGGTTTGTTTTCACATATACATGTGTTCTGCACACTCAAAACACCCGCTCCACCCATTACTGTGAGCTCACGGACTGATGAATTGGACCCTGGGCTTCTTGAAGATGTTCTGGGAAAGCATTAAAAGGAGGCCATACCCTATAAAAGTGTAACATGAAATTCTAGTCTCTGTTGCTCTCATTTCCACCACGCCGAGCCCCTGCGGGACACACACACACACACACTTTAAAAAACAAAACATCATGGTTAAGATCAAAGATCCCTCCGGGAATACATTCTCCGCACTCTTCAAAGCCAAACGTCCCCTCACTTGCCCCCTTGTAAACTGATTCATTTCAGTGGGAAGAATCTGCTCACAAAATCAGTAAATTCAGGCAGTGAAAATAAGTTTGTTCACTTGGGGACTGCGAGCGGAACCAAGACAACTGTCTGTTGTCTCAACAGAAACAACAGGATTTATACTAATTCTCCTTTCCAAGCTGCCATTGCTATTTCATCAGTTAGCAAGCAGTTCTGCTTCTTGAGTCGTTTTGCACGTGGGTGAGATGCAACCCCCTTTCCCTGAATTAAAGAGCAAACGAGAGCACCATCTGGCCAGCCCCTCGCCAGCTTCAGCCCCAGCGCCTGCGGTGGGACTCCACAATGTGAGGAATGCTCACCCAGCAGCCTCGGTTCACATCCTCCCTCCCATTGACTAAAGCTGCTCTGTCCCCTTCTGGGCTGCTTTTTTATGGAAGAGTTTGGTGGGAAGAGCGAGGTCTCTGAAATCTTAACCATCTTCAAATGTGCGTGTGTGTGGTCTGAGCAGGCGGTTTATGCAATGAGGAATGGGAAGCCACTAAAATGATTCTGCTTCTAAATATTTTGACCTTTATTGACATTTATAAGTAGCAGGCAGCTTAATTACCAATTAAAGGAAGTTATTAGCTACAAAAGGAGCCTGTTCTTTATTTTTGCCTTTATGGCTCCTTTCCCAAACCAGTGCTATTAGATGAGATTTCTGTGGCAGGACAAGGCAAAGGAGCCCGGGAGACTGAGGCTACCCTACAGCCAACCTATACAGAAACCCATATAGAAATCACACAGCTTCCATAAAGTGGATACCCCAGAGACAGCCAGCTCAGAACAACAGAATCTCCATCTCTGCTGTCTTAAAGCTCTCTGCTACAGCACTGTCACGTTTCTCTACATGGAATTGTTTGGGGGACATTCTTGCTGGTTGGTTTTCTTTCAAGCACACCCATAAACAAGGTCTATCCACATTTTGGGAGGTTGTTTTACGGGCTTTCAATGAGCACGAAGCTCTGAGAACAGACAGGACTTGGCCAGTGACCTTGATACATACTGTTAAAACAAGTTTGATCTCAGGGATGGATGAATTCCTACAGCAAACACAGCGGTTCCTTCAAAATCTCCTAGACCCTAACCCTGCCTGCAGAATGGCAGGGGCTGGTAGCTCTACCTATATTTATGGTCCCACTAGAGCATTAGGATTGTTTGCTGGGTGATGGCACTCAAGAGGACGTTTTAAATAGAAAGTATTTATTAGACTGAGCAAAGCTCTCTTGTAATTGTATTTTTCTATCAATAAAATCAAACTAGGGGAATGGTAAAGCAACGCTGCCGTGTGAGCAGAGCTCTGAGACCTGATATATTTATGGTATGTATGAGCTTTTAAACTAAACTAGCACTAATGTGAATTAAAAATAGCCTCGTTTAAGGAACTACCCAACTCTGTACATCCGTGTTATTTGCAGTTCGGTAACGAGCAGTAATGTTGTTTAAAGAGTCTTTACATATGAAGAGGGAAGCAATGTACAGAAGGCATGGAAACCCAAGGAAAGATCCTTAGAACATTATTCCCTCACGGGGGGAGTAACTTCCTTGGTAGCTAGGAAGGGAGCTGCGGGATCCAGACCACACTCTGGTATATCAAAACCAAGACATGACGGAAGACCCCGCGTTCTCCCAAGCGCAGTAATTCAGCTTTTCAGCAACTCTCCTCCTGTTTATATCAAAAGACGCCCCAGGAGACCTTCCACCAAACTCAGCTTCTGATTTTCTGGCAAACCTCTGGGCTCTCATGCAAGACATTTAATGCCTTTTTGTTCCCCTTGTCCAAATTGTTTTCCCCATCCGAATTTCTGCCCCAGATCCTCCTGGCTTCTTTTGCTCTGTAATCTTTACCTCTTCTTTACTGAGTTGGTGATTCACACTCAGACTCAGAGGAAAAAACTTGCAACCTATTTAGAGCTTAGGAACATGGTTTAGTGGTGAGCTTGGGACAGCTGGGTTAATGGTTGGCCTCGCCGAGATGAAAGGTCTTTTCCATCCTAAACGATTCTGTGATTCTATTTGAAACTCAGCATTTGATCTGCGATCACTAAAGTCAAAGACAACAAGGGTGTTCTGTTCAGTGGGAATAGAACAGACCCAGAGTTCCTGGACAGTGTGTGTTTTTAATCAGGGAGCCTTCACATTTAAAAGGAAATCATTTGCATCGTATTACTATTCATTGTCCACCTACACAGGATGGGAAACTTGCTGAACAAAAAGGTTAAGTGTGCTGATGCCAAGAGGGCTTTGCCCATGGTCTCAGCAGTGGGAGCGTCTCAGCTGTACCTGTTCCAGGAAATTACATCAAAGCCTCTCTGCAGTCCTGGCTCAGGGGAGTCAACCTGTTTCTGACGGTACATAAAAGGTCAGCTGAGATCACTGTGTGTATTATTTCATCCCAGGATCAGTCCAAGCGTACCAGAAACAAAAATAAAGCTGGAGTGAAAGAAGGTAACAGAAGGGAAGCTGCTGCAGCCCATCTGATGCGCTTTACTCAGGAACATCGCTTTTGATCAACAGAGAAACATCCTCCTGCAGAGGGTTTCTCAAGGGACCCTTGACTGGAAGAGTGATGCCTGTTGCAAGAGCACGTATGTGGTCTGTACCACGGAAGGCACCTCCTCCCAGGCTGAGAGAGAAAAGCCTGTTGTCAGAAGGCTACAGTTTGCTGAGGAGATGGAGCCCTCTCCACCAGAAAGCTTTAGGCACCACACGTCAAGAAAACATTGTGAGTCACTCGGTTATGTGTTTTATGCAAGGTTACTAGTTTCTTCCTATAACATTTGATGTCAGATATTACCTCTGATGATAAAAGACTCAAATCTCTGCATTTTTTTTCCCAAGAGGCTTCTCAGAACTCCTCTGAGTCCTGCCCCACTGACTTGTACCAGTTTCATGTGCTTGGCATTATGTCAGGGCTATGAATTCCTTGCTCCCGGTCCCTTCAGTCCTGAACACATTGGCAGATTCAACCCTCTCTTTGGGAAAAGCCTCATGAAATTGGTCTTCAAGGCAGAAAACACCTTAAAGTGGAGCAGAGATGCCATTCTCCCACTATACTGGGCACTGGGGAGGCCTCCCCTTGAGTACTGAGGCAGTGCTGGGCCCCTCACTTCAAGAAAGAGATTGAGGGGCTAGAACGGGTCCAGAGGAACAACGAAGCTGGAAAAAGGACTGGAGAGAAAGTCTGATGGAGAGAGGCTGAGGGAGCTGGGGGTGTTTAGCCTGGAGAAGAGGAGACTTGGGGGGGACCTTCTCCTTCTCTCCAACTCCCTGAATGGAGGCTGTAGTCAGGTAGAGGTCAGGCTCTTCTCCCAGGCAACCAGCACCAGGACAAGAGGGCAGGGCCTGGAGCTGCTAGGGGAGGGTTAGGTTGGATGTGAGGAAGCCCTTCCTCCCATAAAAGGTGCTCATGGCCTGGACTGGACTGCCCAAGGCAGTGGTGGAGTCCCCACCCTTGGAAGTGTTGAAGGACAGCCTGGCTGTGGCACTTAGTGTGCTGGTGTGGCTGCTGTGGTGACGTCAGGTCCTGGGCTGGGCTGGATGACTTTAGAGGGCTTTTCCAGCCAAAATAATTCTGCAATTCTTTGGCATTCTGTGATTTCACTACCACGTTGTAGCCACTGAACGTCACACCCTTGAAAGCCTGTGCAGCTCTTAGGAAAACATCTCAAGGCTGATCCTTCTCTTTCAGCAGCTATTCTGGCATCTTCTTCCTAACCAGTTATTACTGGAGGGATCTCACAAGCTGTGTGAACATCTCATGATCAAATGTCCAGGGAGAAACTGTATTCAAAGATATCTTCCTAAAGATGAATAGCAAGGAAACCTTGTGCAACTATGAGCCAAAGGAGGTGCTGATGTGGAGGCTCCAAAGGCTTGGAAAAGCAAATCAAATCCAAGCTCACACCAGTGAACAGGATCAGTAGGAATGAAACATGCGCCTGAATTTTGATGACCTTGAGCAATCCGGTAAATCACATCACTCCACGTACACAGCTTGATAGGAGTCAGAGAGCTGCAGTGCTCTTGAGAACAGGGCAGTGGGTTCTGGGAGGAAGGAAATAGCTGCCACACGCAGTAAATAAAAAGAAGTTTTTTTAAAAAAAATACACACATAGTTGTGCTGCAGAATCATTCCATTCAGCCTGGCTAGAAACACAGGCAGCTACAAACCGATCATTCATCTCCAACACAAACACTGATCTGGTTAGCCCAGCAGTTACATAGGTTGAGATTTTTAGTAGATGACATAAATAAATGTATTTTTATATTTCCTGACCACATTAAGCCTGAAATCAGAGTTCTAAAATGTTGAGCCACACACTATAAGACTTCTAATAGCCAATAAATTCAGACAGTCACAGTGAAGCAATGTTTTCTCCTTAAAGGTACCTTTTGCTGCAGTGGATATAAATACAAGGGGAGTTGTTTTTTTATGGATTTGAAATTATATGTAGCTGAACATGATCATTCAAAAAAGGTTAAAGTTCTCTTAGGGGGACAGCAAGATGGAAACCACTTCACAAGGCGCAGTCTCAGGTTCCAAATATTATTTCTATGTGGAAAGGCATTAGTAAGGAGATGGGGGAAAGCTGAGGAAAATTACTTTCTTTCCACAAGGTACAATTCAGGGGAGGAGAGCTAAAGCATCCCAGCTCAAGAACATCAGTGCATTCCTCTATTCCTATCTCAGCTCAGCTATTCACACAGTAAGTTCTTAACCTGCCCGGTGCCTCCACTTCCCCTTTGTAGAGCAGGGATTATAGTGCTAGAAACCCTTTAGCTGGTGTTAAAGGAATGAATGATCTTAGAGAATTACCAGTAACACATAAGAGCTAAAACACTCTGATGCCAAAGGTCATTTTTAACCTCCGGTCCTTATCCTTACAGCACTTGAGCAGAGACTGGCATTATCCACACTGGGAAACTGAAGACGACAGATATAACGGGCTTTTCAGCCTCTCAGATTAGGTCAGCAGCAACATCAGGAGCGATTCTCACACGGCAGTTGGCCACACAACACTTAAAAGACATCTCAGATCCACGAAGGCTGATGTCCATCAGGCAGAGAACTTAATGCTGAGAGGACGCACTGGCGCACGAGGCTGATTTTCAGCACGGCACTGCTCGCTGCGCAAGCTCTGGCCCAAGGACAGCAGTGCAGTGCGTGAACTTCCAAGGCAAGTCCTTCAATACGGAACCAAGTTTAGTTCCTGGACCTTCCACTTTCTGTGAGTCTCTTGTGACGAGACACGTTCCCAGTGGGGGAGCACCAAAGGGAGTCAGTGTGTGCTGGCTCTCCTGCCCGTTATTGACTGCATGCTGTGGGGATAGCCAAGATGAAAATAGCCGAGCGCTGATGTCACTCTGTGCAATTGCTTTGAGACCACTCAGTTCTCCTTGGGGCGCCTATTCATTTCAGGAGACTTGCTCATCTTTGTCTGATGGCTGCAGTTTTATGACCAGAAAGAAACGAAGATGGCAGCCGAGCACCTCACCTCATGATGAGCAAAACAATCTTTTTAAGGGAGCCTTTGTCACTCCTAGCTCAGCTGAAAAACCAGCAGTTGAGACTGAGTACATGGAAGGTGCCAGCAGAACCAAGTTTATGAAACACCAAGTATTTTCAAGTGGAGTTTAGCTGCACAATGACAAACAAAACAAAGAAGTAACAGCGTCTCCACCCACCTATGTTAAGGTTGAAAAGTCAAGTATTCAAGAGCTGGAAACACCAGGATGAAGGTTACCTTGTGCAGTCCTAATTCCCTTCTCCTCTGTGATACAATCAGAAGATATTTCTCCCTGTGGCCTCACCCCATTTCGTGGGCAGGATGAACAGCGCTATTCAGGATTGCTTTTTTTACCTTTTGGAGTCAATGTGTGGTCTCGGTTGTATTTATAGCACGCAGTTGAAACTCTTCACTGAAAACAGGATTATTCATATCCTTGTGGGTTTTAATGTAACACTTATCGCAGAAATATTTCCTTCAAAAACATAACAAGTGTCTCATGACAAAACCCCTGCCAATGAGGTACGATGGTAGCATGGTCCCTTCAGCCCAAACGCTTAATCAGAATCAGAGGGACCACAAGATTGTTTTGATTAGTATGAGATCATCTGAATGTAATATACTGTATAATATACTCTTGTTTTGAGCAAACCAGTGGTAACAAAACCAGAAGTTTTTTTAAGAGAGAGCGAGAGAGAGAGAGAGCGAGAGAGAGAGCTCCAAAACTTCCACTGCCATGAGTTCTGTGTTTGAGAAACCATCTGTTTCCTTTCAGGATCTTCCACAGCATTTGTAAACCTTGTTTGCTGGGGTTTCAAGAAGCTCCTTCTAAGACCACCAAGCAAACGACAAGCAAGGCCTGGTCAGGAGCTGAGCGCTGCAGCAGCAGTGAGGACAGAATGGAATTATTACTCCTACCTCGCTTGAGTTTGGAAGACTCCTGTTTAAGTTTACAATTTAAAAGAGGGAAAAATAAATGACACCCCACCTCTGTTCCCCTCCTCTGCCCTTAATTAGAAGACTACAGATGTGATTATATATGGACACACCTAAAACCAAACGAGTCCTGTCTGACTGCAAAAAAACATGAAACAGTAATATGTTTGCAGGACACCTGTTGGAACACAACAGTGCTCATGTCCTTTTTCAGCTGTTCCTCAACCATCAGCAAGAGTTTAAATACACAGTAATGCAGGGACTACATGCTCACAGAATCACAGAAATATTTGGGCTGGAAAAGCCCTCTAAAGTCATCCAGCCCAGCCCAGGACCTGACATCACCACAGCAGCCACACCAGCACACTGAGTGCCACAGCCAGGCTGTCCTTCAACACTTCCAGGGGTGGGGACACCACCACTGCCCTGGGCAGCCCAGTCCAGTGTCTGATCACCTTTTCTGGGATGAAGGGATTCCTCACATCCAACCTCACCCTCCCCTGGCAGCTTCAGGCCCTGCTCTCTGGTTGCCTGGGAGAGGAGCCCTACCCCACCTGACTACAACCTCCCTTCAGGGAGTTGGAGAGAGGGAGAAGGGTACCCGCTGAGTCTCCTCTTCCCCAGACTAAACACTCCCAGCTCCCTCAGCCTCTCCTCATCAGCCTTTCCCTCCAGTCCCTTCCCCAGCTTCATTGCTCCTCTAGTCCCACTCCAGCCCCTCAATCCCTTTCTTGAAGAGAGGGGCCCAGAACTGCCCCCAGCACTCAAAGAACAGTAACACAGTGTGTGTGTCACATGGAACCAGTCCAACCACCAAACAATATTCTGGGCTAATGTTTCTCACTGTTTCCCAGTAACGATCACCTTTCCACATTATCACAAACCATCATTCTCACAAACACTTTACATCCACCTTTCTACCTTGAATCTAATCTTCAAACCAAACAACTTTTCTTTTGAGATGTTGTCTGTGTAGAAAACAACATTACCTTGACATCATCCACCAGCATGGAACCCACTTGAGAGGCAGTTTTCCCAAGCCTGCAGTCCCACCTGCACAACCCCTCAGGGAGATCAGTTTATGATTCCCTAGGTCATACTGCTCTGTTTACATTTATATTGTTAGAGAAAAACGCTTCTGATAGAAATATTGCTTAAAAAATCAATTACTTACTGTTCTGAGAGCCACCAGGATCTCTTTATATCTTCTGGTTCTCACTGCTTATCTCAAACTGTTTCTCAATGATGATCTCTTCAGAGGAGAGGCTCTGACGGCTGAAAGAAAAATGCACAGTGCTCCCAGTTTATACCCACAAGACTGGAAATCTGGCATGTCTGCAGGCTTTAGCAGCATTATTATTATTACAAATATATTCTGGAATTTGTGTTTTTGGCCTAACTGGAAGATTCATTGTAAAGAACCTGGCTCTTCTTTTTTAAAACGTGTTAAATCGGCTTGGCCCATTTCAAACTCAAGTACTTCAGCAATGACTGTAACTAAGATTACTTTTTTATTTGATGGAAGAAAAAGAAAGTTAACAAATAGGAGCTCAAGTATCACTTAGCACCATCCCATTACTATACTGGGATGCCACAACCTGAAACAGTGGAGCTACTACAACCTGCATTGGATCAAGACAGTTTTGTTAGTCAGAATGGCTTTTTAAATTTAATTCAGTTTTAAAAGTTTAAGGAAACCTACCAAATCATCCCTAACTCCAGCTCTGGATTTACAAGGACATATCTAATTTACAACGTAAGTTACTCCACTGTAACACCTCCTAGTTTAAAGCTACTGTCTAGATTGTAAGTAAGTCCCCTTTACACCCATCATTACCCTGCAGTGCATTAGTACTACAGCTCAGCACTAGTAATAGCATCAGGAATTTTCCACTGCAGACATGGCCTATGCTTAGTTAATTAATTGCTGTATAATGATCCCTTCCTCAAAGACATTGCTGCAATTATTTTGTTGTTCTAGCATGGGGACCACAAGGCATTTTGCAGTCAGGTCTCTCAGGAAGGAAGACACTATTCTCAGCCCTGTGTTAAGGGACACTGCCAGCTCAGACCAGCCCCTACAACAGCAAGGGGACTGCGATACAGCAAAGCATTGGGGCAGGTATTTCCCTCTGAGAACTCGTTAAATCCCCACTGGCATCACTTGGCATTCTCCCTGAGAAACTGATAAACATGTTTTAGTAAGGCCTCATCTCTGAAACATATCCCTTAAAGGCAAAGGTAAAAGCCATTGCTTCTTTTGCTCTTTCCACAGAATCACAGAATCACTTAGGCTGGAAAAGGCCTTCAAGATCATCCACTCCAAGAATGAACCCAACTGTCCCTACCCACAGCTAAACCCTGTCCCTAAGGTCAAGATCTCCACGACTTTGAAACACACCCAGTGATGGCAACTCCACTCCCTCCGTGGGTAGCCCTGTTCCTTTCCCTCACAGCCCTGACACTTCAGTGCACCAACAGCTACCGTGAGGCTGCAGAGTGCCTCTTCTATTCCTTTGTTGCTCTTCTCCACCTGCCAGGCAGAAAAAGACAGATCCCTAGTGCTGAACCAACAGTTCCTCCATACACAGACACCCAGCTCACAGTAGCACCCTGTGCAGCACTTCTCACCCGCAGCTTGCGAAGTCCTCTGCAGTGGGTGGTGACCAGCATGGCAACCATCTCCCAGGGGAAGGGGCTGAGGAGCGCTCACTCCTCCACTGCTGTGCAATGCTGCCTCTTGGTGGAGCAGAGCTCAGCCAGGCTCTCTCTAGACCTGAACAGAAGCAAAACGTGTTTCAGTGTGATTGGTTATTTAGGTGCTTTATCTGTCCACTTCCTTACAATTTGTGTCAGCCTTCTGCAGGCGAAAAGGGCCAACGTCCCCTTCCAGGGCAACATAAAATGCCCCGGGTGGGTGGTTTAAAGCTGGTAGTTAAACTGGACAGCCAGAAGCACTGAATTTGAATTGAATTAGTTTTGTAAGCTAAGTTGAATATTCACAGAAAGAACAATTGGATGACTTTAGCTAATTCAACCCCTTCCAAAACAGTTCATAATCTCTTATTAACAATTTATAGTGCCTGGGGACCTTCGTTAATTATCACTGCTCCTAGTTGTTATGTGTGTTTACGTTATGGGTGCAGCGTAGAAATGGACGTGGAACAAACCCTGTATAGCTGTGTCTTTTCGTTCATACTCACAAACAGAGGTGGGAAAACCTCCAAAGGCATTCTTGATGTTTTGTAGTTGTCAAGACACTTCATTTCCTCTCGTTCCCAAGCTTCAGAAGCTCTCTCTTTGTGATTGCAAACAGATGATGGTAGAGCGTGCAATTAGATTAAATACAAGTAAATTCCAATCAGTGGTAGCCTGCAGCAGCTTCTCAGCGTTCACATCAAATGGAGGCCAACTCTTAGCATGAAGCTGTCAGCAGGAAAAGATAAATTAAAATTGATTTTTAGAAGCAAACTTGTGTGACCTTCTTCACTGCACCCAAGAGTATCTGTAACATCTGTCATTTATTACATATCATGGTTGGGATTTCCTACCAGCCGCTAACCTTGGGCATTCAAAACCCACCACGGCCCTTTGACTGTATCAGTGCAGAGTCTCATGAGGTTTGACCATTTGGAAGAACAACGTTCCACAAAAAGGGGGGAACTGTCTGCACCTCTCTACTTGAGCCAAGAAATAATATTGAGACTATTTAGGAGGTCATGTTAGAAGTACCTTCAAACTTTGTGCTTTCAGCACAGCTAGCATAGCTTCCGCAGGTTTAACTTCTCCTTGCCAGTATTTACAATCTGTCTTCAGATTGTAGCATCTTCAGAATCAACAGAGATGGTAGATTCTCAGTAAAGTTAGAGCTTACAGCTTCTCAGTGTGCTCAGCAGGAATAAAATGTTAAGGGTCCAGGTAATAATACTGTAGGAACTGCTAAATAAATATGCTGTGGGTTTCTGAATTACCTATCCCCATACAGAACCACAGAATCATTAGGGATTGGAAGGGACCTCGAAAGATCATCTAGTCCAATCCCCCTGCTGCAGCAGGGTCACCTAGACCGAGTCGCACAGGAACATATCAGGGATCACTGCTCAAACACAAGATCTTCCAGACTTGTGAGTACCTCTGTCACACTGGACATCAAACAGTTTTATGGTAGCATTCTGCAAGTGGTAAAATTCAACCAACGTCATCAGTGCGTTGCATCCCTGAAGGGGCGTCGAGACTCCCGCTAGTCCAAGGGCAGGCAGGTGTGTCAGCACAGCCAGTCTGTGGATGGTGTGAAGAGCTGGGGGAAAAGGAACAGAAGAAGGTCACGTCCACCCGAGTTGACTGGGTAAAATGCAGAGCTGTGAAAACATGACATCAGTGTGGCTGAATGCATTTATGTAAGAAATAAAAATGGCTCTAAGCATGGAAAAGTTGGCAGTCCTTATTCGAAAGTTACTGGGCAACCACAGTGTATATATGCAAGTGCAAAACCAGGCTTTTTTGAGCAGAATGAGCCTTCAGTGCCCTTAATCTCTTTTTATAGGCAATAAAAAGCATCTCCCACATTTCAAAGCACGAAACATGCCTTTCTGCCTTCGGAGTGCACCTGGCCGCAAGAAACAGTCCTGAACATCTTCTCTGTTAACAAATGTATTCCCCCAACTGCTTCGAGTAAAAGCAACGCGCCCGACTGCGGAGCAAGGCTCCCTCATTTCCATGGCTTCCAGTTTGCTGTTTTTCTCTGAAAAGCAAGGCCAGGCCATCAGCAGAGTTGAACGCGGCACAAGCCGTTCCAAAGCCAGTCAACAGAACTCAACGAAAGTCATTTTGTAACCCAGAAAAACACAAGCACAGTTACACAAATGTTCCTGTTCCAAGAACAATTGTAAGTGGGTTTTGTTTTGATTTTGACAAATCTCCAGTATCTCAGGGTAGCTGCAGTAGACCACACACTGGAAAAATTACGTGTTCTTCTGGTCACTGTACAATAAGAAAGGATTTTTCTCTCGGAGACAGAAAAGGCCTATTCAGGGTTGGAAAGGGAGAGCAGCTCGGAAGAATGAGGAATCAGGAAGCTGGGGAGATAGATTCTAATTGTGTGAGGATGATTTGGTCTGGTTGTCTGAACAGCTGCCAGGGATTTTGGAAGGACAGCTTCTACTTTTCCAGCAGTCTTGGCAAAATACAAGGGCTCAGAGCAAACATCAAATAAATACCAGCTCTGTGTATCTGCTGTTAGAGGTGACCCCACCTCTGGTTGTCTTTCTGGAAATAAAAGGGTTTGCAACACAAAGGAAATGAAGGGGAAGGATAAGTAGCTAAATGGGTGGATGATGGATGCCAGCTCCAACACAGGAAGTTTCACCTCAGTATGAAGTCAAAAGTCAGGGTTATTAAATATTGGAAGGAGTTGCCCAGGAAGGTTGTGGAGTCACCTTCTCTGGAGATGTTTTCAGACCCTCTGGATGCAGTTTTGTGTAGCTGATTTAGGCTTTTTAGGCGGTTCTGCTACTCAGTAATTCGCATCCCGCTTGAGCAGGAGGGTTGGACCCAATCGCCTTTGAAGGGCCCTTCCAACCCTCATACATTGTGTAAACTGTGTGTAGTTTAATGAAGTGTGGATGGTGATGAAGCTTTTGTATTACGGTCACACAGGACAAGCCAGACAGGACATATGGACCACAAAGACGATGAAGGCAGTGGAACATCTCTCCTGCTGAGGAAAAGCTGAGGGAGCTGGGTCTCTTGACCCCATGAATGTTGATCAACATGGAAAAGGCGGGTGTCAGGAGGATGAAGCCAGGCTCTGCTCAGGGGTACCCAATGATAGGACACGGGGCAATGGGTGTCAGCTGGAACAGAGGAGGTTCCACATCAATCTGAGAAGGACCTTCTTCCCAGTGAGGGTGACAGAGCCCTGCCAGGGGCTGCCCAGGGGGGTTGTGGAGTCTTCTTCTCTGGAGACATTTAAAACCTGCCTGGGCACATTCCTGTGCGACTGGATCTGGGGGATCCTGCTGTGGCAGGGGCATTGGACTGAATAATCTTTGGAGGTCCCTTCCCATCTCTTCTATTCTGTGATCCACATCTTTTACGGATTGAGATCCACTCCAGGCTGCAGACAAGTGAACAGCAGAGAAATTATGGACTGAGCGTCAGACGTGACTTTCCCCTGACTTCACAGCCCACTGTGGTGAGCCGGTTGCATAACCTGCTTTCCAAGTTATTTTACTGCAGTCATTGGGCAATTTTTGGATGGACTCCACCGAGTACATTTTTTAAAACATTCATTTTACCCATAAAACAAAATAAAAGATTTTATAGCCTTGATGTGTTTCTGGCACGTTTAAAAAACTGCTGCTAGTAAAACTTTTCCAAGACGAAACAAGAGGGAAAAAATGACCAAGTTGCAGCAATGTAAATATCTCCTGACTTTTTTCTTTTCTGGGTAAAGCTGGACTTTTGTGCAGGAAACTGGGAAGAAAAACATCACAGGAAACGATTGTGTTAAGAGAAAAAACCCATGTAAGCACAACTTACAGAGTGGAACATGTTTCTAGCAGCCCATGCTAGATGTGGTTTAAAAGACTCTTGTTTTCATGCACACCAAGGGCTTGCTCCTTCCAACCACTGAAGGCAGTGACCATCCACCAGATGACTTTAGTGATGCATGAGCTCATTCCTGAAGCAGCAGCCTGGCTTGTACAGATGGCACCAGGCGGAGAGCCAAGAGATGTGAGTTCAGCTCCGTGTCGGACACAAACTCCCTGGCTGATTTCTGTCCCATCTCCCTGTGCCTTGGCTCCTCACCCATGAAGAGGGGTGATCTGTCTTTGTCTGCTTCCACTGACAGCTCTCTGAATAGTCAGTCTCACTCCTGCCATGCCAAAGCCTTGGCTTTGGTGTGGCTTTAGGTGCAATGACTAATGCACACCCTTAACCGTCACACAGCTCTGCGGTGGCTCTTGTACTCAGTTCTGAGGAAGTAAAGCATGTGCAGTGCATAGCACCTACTTCCAAATGTGCCTTGAGCACCAGACTCACCTGCAGGAGGCTGACCTGTGTGAACAAAATTGCCCTTTACATGCAGCAAAGAGCAGAGCTGCTTGGTTTCCAAGGATCAGCTCCTCCAGGTCCATCCCAGTGAGCTGGAAGCCAAGCTCATGTGCCGAGAGACCTGCACGGGTGAACAAGGAGCTCCCGACGACATTCCCTCTGTCGTGCCAATGCCCTGCTTCATGCTGGAGATCAGGGGCAGTGTAAGAATTACAAACAATGTTGTTAATCTTTCGACGCTGCCAGGCAACACTTTGAATGTTCATGCTCTCTCCACGAGAAGTTGTCCACGAGAGGGCACCAGGACTGCTCTGAAAAACAAGACGAACCCAAGTAGCTAAATAAATAAATGGCAATCTGCTTACAAACTTTAGAGCTTTAAAGGTAGACAGCAGGTTCCAGGGTCAGGCTTACCCACTCACAGGGAGCCCAAGGGTCAGGGTGAACTGTAGAGGAGAGAAAATCACCCAAGCACCTAGAGCCAACAGGGCAGCTGCTTTTTCTGTTTCCATGACAGACCCCTTTTCCTTAACGTGGAAGGGCGAAAGGTTCTCACAACTTCTTGTATCAGCTGACCTCCAAGGCCAGGAGAGTTGTTTTTATCCACAAAGACATCATGCTTCTGGAATTTTGAAATTCCTCTAGAAACACAAAAACAGAAGAAGCGTATTATTTTTCAAGTCTGAATCCTGAACATCTGATTCACAATTCTGCCATGTAAAAACAAACCCTTTGGCCAAACAAAACCTCCCGATGAGGTCTCCCTGCCAGTTATGATGTAGACATTTGCACCAAGAAAAAAAATCACAGAACATTAGGGATTGGAAGGGACTTTGAAAGATCATCTAGTCAATCCCCCTGCCACAGCAGGGTCACCAAGATCCAGTCCAGGATCCCAGAGAAGGAGACTCCACAACCCCTCGGGGCAGCCCCTTCCAGTGCTCACCATGGAAAGGTTCCTTCTCATATTTATGTGGAACCTCCTAAGTTCCAGCTCACACCCACTGCCCCTTGTCTACGAATACCCCATCAGAGCAAGTGCAGTTACGCGTGAACCTATAGGTCACGCACAAAGCTAATTTTGCTTACGAAGGAAAATCCCTTCATTGCTGAAAGATTCGTATGGTTAAGCTAAACCTTTTCCTGCAGCACTGACTGTGAATACAAAAGGATTGTTCTTTTTTGTTTTGGCTGTAAGTGAACAAAATGCTGTTTTCAACTGGATGTTTCTCCCGAGTTTTTGTGACAGTTGGATTAATTCTGTGCAATGATTCCATGAAAGTGAAGTTATGCTGGATGCCTGGCTAAATTTCTGGCAGTTCACAGGAATCACCCAGCTGGGACACATCCATCACAAGGAACAAACACTAGGTAAGCCAGCAATGGGGGGAAATGAAAATAATTCAGTCTATAATCAGGGTAGGAGGTAATACAGCTGCTAGAGAGTAAGAGAGTCAAAAGGGGATTTTACAGACTCAACTTGAAAAGCTTTTCTGCACTCTTCAAATACCTGTTTCTTCTACTGGATTTGTAGAAGTATTTGCCAGAAATACAGAGCAGCAGAAAGTTCCAAAAAGCAGGTATTCACTGGAAAAGTCATTGATACAGTATCCCACATTGTGGATCCCAGTGAATAAATAAGGCTATTTTCTTTCTTCTTTCGTGAGAGAGGGGTTGGGCACTGGAACAGGCTGCCCAGGGAGGTGGTGGAGTCACCATCCCTGGAGGTGTTTAAAAAATGAGTAGCTAGAGCACTTGAGGCCATGGTCTAGGGGTTAGGGAGGTGCTGGGCTGAGGGCTAGGCTTGATGATCTTGGAGGTCCTTTCCAGCCAGGATGATTCTGATTCAGTACAGGGTGTTGTAAAATCATGTTGGTTTTTGTGCTTCAGCAGTTCGAGAAGGAACTTCCTCACAGTGAGGATGATGGAGCAGTAGAATGGGCTGCCCAGGGGGGTTGTGGAGTCTCCTTCTCTAGAAACATTTAAATCCTGCCTGCACATGTTCCTGTGCAACTGGATCTAGGGGATCCTGCTGTTCAGTCCAGGGGGACTGGACTGAATGATCTTTGGAGGTCCCCTCCAATCCCTAATGTTCTGTGATCCTGTGAGTGTTTCTGATACAGTTATCTGGCCAAAGAACAAACAAATATACTGACTGTGATTCAGCTGTTACTCCTAGCTCCGAAAGGGTTACCCAAAATAGAAATCAGGTAGTTATGAATGTCTAAGACCATGCTAAACACCCTAAAATCTTCACATTTGCCAACAGAGGCTCAAGAAGGTAAAACGGATCCTGTGGGAACTGTACGAATCTGGGAGAAACTGCTCTTTCTACAAAGCCCTTCTGAAATGGTATTTAAAATGGTTGAAATTGGTCAGTCTGCCACCAGCTCAACCTGAGTGGGCAGTTTAAGATCTAGAAGCATTTTATATTGATTCTGGAAGCAGATAAAAGAGGTGTCAAGATAAAAGCTGCAATTATTAGTGCCGCAATGACTGCAAGTATTAATTTTCCTTTTCACCTTCCACAAGGTTGGTTCCCATGATGTGTTCAGGTGCCAAGATGCTGGCAGCCTAATCACTGCTATTTCTCGCTCCCACTCAGTCACTGTTTGCAGGGTAGGACAGTTTGAAACCCAGAACAAAAGAGCTACCGACAAAGAGACTTTCAGACCATAGTAAAGATAAGTAACATTATGGAAAGCTTGCAGGGATTGCTTCTAATAATTATAATTTAGTACTTCATTTTCCTCTCCTTTTCAACATCTTGCCAGAAGCTTAACTGCATCTTCCACTTAGGCTAAGGACTGCTTTTAGCCTTTCATGAAAATTGAACCCATTCAGCACTAAAAGAGCCGCTTTTCCCTGCTGATCCCCCTAAGCCTAGTCTGTAGGGCTGCAGTACATGACAATCCTCTTCTCTCCTCTCAGGTGGGAACTTGCAGACAGCACTTTGCAATGATGATATCAGCAGCGATGAAGACCTACATTTGGGGAGTATGGTGTATGCTGGGGCTGAACATAGCTAAGGATTTCCAGTGGACAAAGAACAATCCAGGCTCTTTCTACTACGGCACTTTTCCAGCTGGTACTTTTGAACTAGAGTTGATGGTGGGATTTATGATGCTGATGTGCTTGCATAAGAAAGCTGAAAGTTTTCCTTGTCCTTCCAGGGACGTGGTAGAAATGTAAATTATAGGAGGGTCCACATCAATACGAGAAGAAACTTCTCAGTAAAGGTGACAGAGCACTGGAACAGGCTGTCCAGGGGGGTTGTGGAGTCTCCTTCTCTGGAGTTGTTGAAAACCTGCCTGCACATGTTCCTGTGTGACTTGGTCTAGGGGATCCTGCTGTGTTAGATGATCTTTCGAGGTCCCTTCCAATCCTTACTGTTCTGTGATAAATTCAAGCTCCTGCAGAGTTCAGACTCAGTATCATCTGTGGATTCACATCACCCTGCACTTCACCTAAAGCAGCAAACCCAGAGTAAATGCTAACACATTCATAACTCATAGCCAGGTCTCCCTTTCCTGTCACTGAATAAGGTACACAAGTCACACCTGAGAATTCTCCTTCCTCATAAATTATCCACAACTACTCAAGATTTATCAACTACAAATACCCTTTGTTATGCAACCAGCTTAAGAAATAGATGTGAAATAATTGGGCTCTTTTCAAGCTGTTCTAATTACCTAATTCACTGTTCAGTCCTGTTTTATGAAACCTTGTCCTTTCTTCAACACAGATTTATAAAGACTTATGCAATTGATTCAATCAAAATCAAAACTAACCAGATACAGACACTGAGTTGTTTTCAGGTTTGAGACTTTAAGCGGCTTATAGGATGGATTAATCACATTCTTGTGCATAACACCAGGAAAAGAATGCAGGATTTTTTGAGACATCTTAGATAACAGCTAAAACCCCAGAAAAACTGGCAGTAGAAATCATAACTCACTTCTTTTTACCTTTAGGTTTTTTATGGGGCGTTGGAAGCTCTGCGTACCAGACTGAAGGTGCATGGGACAAGGATGGGAAAGGACCGAGTATTTGGGATGCTTTTACTCACAAGAAGGGGAAGGTGTTTGGAAATGAAACAGGAGATTCAGCATGCGATGGCTACTACAAAGTTAAGGTATTGGTAGAGGAAGCAACCGTGCTAGAAAAACTTTCCAGCTACTTCACACTACTGATTCACCACTTTAAAATCACCGATTTCAGTTGCTCTGTAGGCTGACTTAACTCTGGAAGCCAATGGATGACCGTTTCAGTTCGTTTCAGTTAGTTAGCTGTTTGAGCAGCTTTAAAGCTTTTCCCTGTGTTTTTAAAAATAACAAATCATCAGGTGCTTTAAAATTCAGCTTGAACATTTTCCTTTTTAATGGATAGCAAATAAATAGTCGCAGAATCACAGAGTAATTGTGGTTGGAAAGGACCTCTTAGATCACTGAGTCCAACCATAATCTACAACAACAAAAAACCCTAAATCCCTCAAGACCTAAATACCTGACTGATGGATTAACACAAACTAACCCCCTCCACACCTGCTGCTATAGCAAGGCATGAAGCACCATGGCTACATGTTTCCTAAGTATCTCCAGGGATGGCAACTCAAGCCCCTCCCTAGGAAGGCCGCTCCAGCGCTTCACCACTCTTTCTGTAAAGAATTTCTTCCTGACACCCAACGCAAACCTCCCCTGCCTCAACTTCAGACCATTTTCCCTGGTTTTGTCATTAGTTCCTAAGGAGAAGAGGCCAACACCCCCCTCTCTACAACCTCCTTTCAGGTAGTTGTAGAGGGCAATGAGGTCCCCCCTCAGCCTCTTCTCCAAACGAAACCTGCTCAGCTCCATCAGCCTCTCCTCATACGACTTGTTCTCCGAAACCCTCAATGCAGCCCCTGTGTCTGCAGTCAAAGCTTCTGCTGTTTTTTTAAAAGCAGCAGATTACAAATACTGACAGAAATAGAACTGTTTTGCCGAATACCTCAACTCATTTTCCTGTCCTCTGTTGGATGGTGAAAACAGTCAGTTTCCACAGTTGTTAACAACAAACCACAGAATTGTTTTTTTCCGAGTCAAGAAAAAATAAATGGTTAAAAAAGAAGGATACAAATAGAAAGTGCCATCACCCCGAAGCAAATGCAGAACATAACTGATGGAATCCTCTTTTGTGCAGCTCCTGCGTGGATTTCCTGCACTCAGGACTGTTTTAGATGGATTAGTAAGTGAAGAGGTATTCTGCTCAGACTTGAGATACATTAACTGGGTTTTCCTTTCACAGGATGACATTCAGTTACTGAAGGAGCTGAAAGTTAATCACTACCTGTTCTCTATCTCATGGCCTCGGATTATGCCCACTGGCATCAAAAGTGAGTAAGCACAGCAGTTCCTACCCAGAATCACAGAATTGTTGAGGCTGGAAAAGACCTCTAAGATCACCAAGCTCAGCCTATGACCTAACATCACCTGTAGTAGCAGGCAACTCATTGTACCCATATTGTAGTTACTTAACATTAAGCAGACTTCTGGCTCTCGGTCTGTCTGTACAAAACCTTGGTTAACATTTCTAGATTCTATCCTTCCAGTTACTTAAAAACCAATCTGGGTAATTTCTTGCCTGTGTGTTTCATCAGCAGAGCAGCTGAACGAGAAGGGAATACAGTTCTACAACAACACCATTAACAGTCTTCTGGCCAACAATATCACCCCTATAGTGAGCCTCTACCACTGGGATCTTCCACAGGTTAGATAACGGCTAAATTAGTCAATTAGCTATTAATTTGATAACAAATTCATTTCTAAAATGATTAAATGATTAAAGATACCTGCATGTTTTTAATTCTGCTTCTATTTCCTATTCATTTTGCATTACAATTGATAAAGTTTTGGAAAATCTCCTTCAAAGCTACTGAAATATAAATCAAAGACTTTGCTTATAGGCAGCTGAACGTTAAAGTAACGTGATTGATCCTTGCAATTCTTGTTTATGAAGGCTCTGCAAGAGAAGTATGGTGGCTGGCAGAACATCAGCATGGGGGATTATTTTAACGATTACGCAAATCTGTGTTTTGAGAAGTTTGGTGATCGTGTGAAACTCTGGATTACTTTTAGCAATCCTTGGGTAAGTCAGCAGTGCTTCCCCTACTAATGGTCCCATTACACCAAAATTCCATGGAAGTGACGTTACAGGAAAATAGATCAAAAATTTGAGAGGGAGAAGGAAAGGAGGAGACTTTAAGCCATTAATCTTTGTGCCCCAAGATCTCAGTGGCCTGATGCTACTCACGGAATTCCAGTGAAGTTTAGAAGATTCCACAGTCGGAGGGGAGAGTGGCGTAGAAATCAGAGAGGTGATTACAACTGGCCCTTCATGTGTTTCATCAGGGAACAGCTAGTTGCTGAGTTGGCCCATCAGTGAGAGGCACCAGCACACTGTTCTCAACAAGCCACAGGGACTGGACAGAGGGATAACAGAGGGGAACCAAGGGAGGGGAACAAAAAGGGGGCTGGAGAGGACAGAGAGCAAGGCCATGCAGAAGAGCACAGCATCTGAACCCACAAGGCAGCAGCAGACTCATGAGCTCTGCTGTTCAGTCACTAACTCCACGTGTTTTGCAGGCAGTTGCTGAGAAGGGCTACGAAACAGGAGAACACGCACCAGGACTGAAGCTGGGTGGATGTGGAGCGTACAAAGCGGCACACCATATCATTAAAGTATAACTCACAGCGGGCTTGAAATCATGTGTGAATGAAGAATTCCTAGCAGGCTGCTTCCGCTTCTTTGATTCTGTCCTTTAAACAGAAATATAGTTTTATAATGAGATAATTTCCAAATATCCCACTGAAATGATCAGTTGAATGTAAAGCGGGGCCTTGATGTGACACTGCTGCAAGAACCTTCCTTTTTAATTGAAGGGTTTCTCTGTAAAACATAAGAAGGACAGGGAGCTCCTGTTAGGGGTCCAGAAGAGAGCAACTCCTCTCTGAGGACAGGCTGAGCAAGTTGGGGTTGCACAGCCTGGAGAAGAGGAGGCTCCCAGGGACCTTCTAGCAGCCTTCCAGTCTCTGAAGGGGGCTACAAGAAAGCTCAAGGAGGGCTTTTGACATGGGTGGTGGTGAGAGGACAAGGGGAAAGGGTTCCAGACTTGAAGAGGGGAGACTGAGGCTGGACGTGAGGAACACATTCTTTGCTATGAGGGTGCTGAGGTGCTGGAACAGGTTGCCCAAGGCAGTTGTACCTGTCCCACCCCTTGAAGTGCTGAAGGCCAGGTTGGCTGTGGCCCTAAGTAACCTGCTCTAGTAAAGGTGTCCCTGTCTGTACAGGGAGGACAGAACTAGATGATCTTTTAAGGTCCCTTCCAACCCTGGCCATTCTGTGAAAACTAGTCAAATAGAAAATATTGAGGTTACTCTAGAAACCAGGAGTGAAACAGTCACCTGTTTGAACAAACTTGAATTTTGTGAGTGACTTCAGAAAATTTAGTTCTTGTTAAAATAAACTGTCTCTTGCCTGAATAAATTAGAGAAGACAACCAAAGAGTGGAGATGCAGGACAGGATACTATGCTGAATGCTGCTATTATCTTCCTGGGAAACTTGTGGAATTTAGAGGAAGAATGTTGCAGAAATGCTTTTTTGACATCCTATAAAGATATAGATGAAAGACACGGTGATGCTTTCAGACGAACCTCAGCGCAAAACCTGCTCTTGATCTTCACTAGCTTCCTGTAGTAATTGTGGCTGAACAGATTAACGTGTTCATGTGATTTAACTTACAGGCTCACGCGAAGGTATGGCACTCGTATAACAGCACGTGGCGCAGCGAGCAGCAAGGTAAGAAGGACTCGTTCTGTAGTGATGCTTTTGTTTGTGTTAAGGACTTCAAGATTATGCACAGACCACAGGACTGTCACTTTGGTTTCAAGGTATGGTTGGAATTTCCCTAACGAGTGGCTGGGGTGAGCCCGTGGATCCCCACAACCAGACAGACAGAGATGCTGCTGAAAGATACATACAGTTTCATTTGGGATGGTTTGCAAATCCAATTTACAGAGGAGACTATCCAGAAGTCATGAAGAATTACGTAGGTAAGCCTCAGCAACCAACTTCAACATGAATTAATTGCACATCCAAAGCAAATCACGATGCAGTCAAGTACAAAGACATGCCAAATGGCCTGGGGACTAGACAGAACTCCTGAGCAGTCTGAGGGGACATGCTAGAACTAAAATTTGAGCTGCTGTTGAGCTCAACAGCTGCACATCTCAGTGCTCCAAACGGAAAAGGAAGCAACTACCTCACTTTTCAGCCACAGTCCATTTTTAGTGGCCTAAAAGGCAGGGAGTTGTTAAATACTTTCCTGGGCTTGCTGCCTAAGGACAAAGAACAAGCAGTTTTTTTATCAGCACAGCTTGTATTTCTGCAGGATTCCACTACCTTGGTTTCACAGAACCAAGAAGACAGGCAATGTACCCAGCAGCAAAGCTCTCCTGTTCCAAGCATTCTGTTGACAGCTGTCACGTTCTTTAGAAACAAATACACCTTAATTCAGTCTCCTCCCTGTATTGAACCCTCTTCTTTTCCCAAGCAAAAGGATGGAAGATGAAACAATCTTCAGAAAGGAATCAAACTAAACTGCCCTCTACACTGAGGACAGGAAACCCCCTATTTATTGGTGGTGAGGTAAAGAAAACAAACATCCGTGCTCCTCAGAAGTACATTTCCTGTCTTTATTTTGATAGGTAGGAAGAGTGCCCAGCAGGGCTTGGGGATATCAAGATTACCCACTTTCTCAGTGCAAGAGAAAACCTATATCAAAGGCACGTCGGATTTCCTGGGAATAGGTCATTTTACCACTCGCTACATCCTACACAAGAGCTTTCCCTTTCTCCAAGTGTCCAGTTACCACACTGACCGCGACTTGGCTGAACTGGTGGACCCGAAATGGCCAGCTCCAGGACCTAAATGGTTATATTCTGTGCCTTGGGGATTCAGAAGACTGCTCAACTTTGTTAAGGTGATTCCAGTAAAAACTTTAAAAGGATATGAACAAGATATCTGGTTATGTACAGAAGCTGCACTGAGGCTGTTTGGGATTTTCAGGTGTCACCTGTATATTTGCCTTGTTGTACTGGGAAGTTGCTTTGCCAAAACCCCAGCTTAGTTTCAGTTCAGAAGCCTGTCGAATTCGTTACCTTTAAAAATCATAGTTTAATGTCTTGCTGCACATTTTTCTTACTGAAAGTAACTGCAAGTAAATCTAGGGAACAGCTTTCCATGCACTGTACTATGACACTCGTGTTCTGTCAGAGGACCGTGCTTGTGTGAATCGGCCTAAATGCGTCTTTGTTTGCAGACACAGTACGGGAACCCGCTCGTTTATGTGACAGAGAATGGAGTTTCTGAAAAGGTCCAGTGTACTCAGCTGTGTGATGAATGGCGGATAGAGTATCTGAAAGGATACCTTAATGAAATTCTGAAAGGTAACTTGAGAAACGTCTTTGCACTGCATGAGCTTTTCATGTTCTGATTATGTTTTGCTCCCATAGTTTACCTCACAGACAAATAAATACTCACAGATCGGAAGGGATGGAAAACCAGACTAATAAATTGTCACTAAAGTGACGACCTGGCCAAACACACCGGTGTTATTAACTACAGTAAGCTACAAGAGACCTAATACCATAATAGATCATAGCTCTCTGTTTTTAGAAAGGAGGACTTGCACCTAACTCCCATTCTTACAGAGTTCCAGCACCTCTAAGCTAATGTTTGCTTGTGTCCAGCAGATCAAGGGAGGTTCTTCTTTTCTACTCTGCCCTAGTGAGGCCACATCTGGAGTTTTGTGTCCAGTTCTGGACTCCCCAGTTCAAGAGGGATAAAGACTTGATTGAGATTTCAGCAGAGGGCCACAAGGATGATTAGGGAACTGGAGCCTCATGAAGAGAGATTGAGAGACCTGGGACTTTTTAGCTTGGAGAGGAGAAGGTTTTGAGGGGACTTAATCACTGTAAATCCATGAGGGCTGGGTGTCAAGAAGAGAGAGACAATCTCTTTTCACTTGCACCCTGTGATAGGACAAGGGGCAATGAGTGTCAGCTGTAGCACAGGAAGTTCCACCTCAATATGAGGAAAAACTTATTTACTGTAAGGGTGACAGAACATTGGAATGGGTTGCCTGGATAGGCTGTGGAGTCTCCTTCTCTGGAGACTTTTAAGACCCTTTTGGATGTACTTCTGAGTGACCTGTCTCAGGTTTTATGATCCTACCTGAGCAGGGGGTTGGACTCTATGATCCCTTCCAAACCCTAATTATCTGTGTATCTCTGTTTTCAAAGAATCTAAATAACTTTATACTTTGTTATTTTTCCATCCTTCTCCCTGCTTCTTTCCAGTATAAAACAAAACACTTCCAAATCCACATTTTAAAGATGACGGGCATAGACAATGACTTTAACAGAATTGTCTGAATTGTGTTTACAGCCCTAAACGACGGTGTTAATGTCAAAGGTTACACTGCCTGGTCACTGCTGGATAAATTTGAATGGAACAAAGGCTTCTCTGAAAGATTTGGATTTTATCACATTGATTTCAAAAACAAGAACAAACCACGATACCCAAAGGCATCTGTTGACTATTATAAAAACATTATCAATGCAAATGGATTCCCAAACCCAAGAGAGGTGATGTCAGTTGCTAATTTTGTTCTTTTGGGGTTTTTTTTTTCCTTGATATGTAGGCAAATATCACACTGAATTTCACGAAGCAACCTGCATGGGAACAATACGTGAAGTGACACTTTGGCTCTGTAAATGACGGGTGTGTTAAATATACAGAGACAGAGAAAGTAGAAAGAGCCTCAGTTACTGTTTCTAAAGCATTTCACAAAGACTAATTTGACCGACTGATGTGATCCAAGATCCTGAATTCTAGGCAGGAAATTACACATCGGTGCTACCCGATTGGGAAGGGATATGGAATATATTTCAAATGTTATTAATTAACTCTCGTACATACATTATAATCAACATCAGCAAAATACTTGCACAAAATTATGTGTTGGCACAACAAAAGAGCTTCAAGTCAACTGTAGCAAAGTTCAGGGACCAAGATGCTGCTGTGAATGAGACAAAATACTACAGTCTAACGAACTGCTGCCTCTCAACCTTCTCAGGTGGAGAACTGGCATCGGAAGGCCATGAACACTTGCCCTAACACACAGCAACTCCTTGCTGCAGGTAACTGTGCGCCTTCTGATTTGTTCTAGAAAAGCATAATGTGTGGCTGTCAGATTTTAATGTCCTCTGTGAACGTTACTAGTAGTGAGTGCTAAGAGGAATTGTTGCCCTGAAAGCACAACAGCTTTGAAACACCACAAACCTCTACAGAAAAAATTGTCTTTGTTTACTCTCTCCAACTAAAATCAGTCACTAAATGAACCAACTTTGGCTGTTAATGGAATACACAAACTCCAAGAGTTACTCTTGAATTAAGGCTAGAGATGACAGTATTATCCTTAAAATAATAAAAGTACTAAATGCCCTTTCAAACATAAAACCCAGACGAATCAAGACAACCATGCAGACAGAAAATCTCTTAAGTGTCTGATTTCCACATAAAATGGAGCTAGTGGAAAAGTGGGCTAAGTACACAATACAAGAGGCTTTGCCTGCAGTGTCCACAGTGCCAGGCTAATCCATCGCTCTTAAGACGTTCCCAGTGTAATTCAGGACTTTCCCTAATTCCTCAGCTAGAACAGTCAACCACAGTGGATTTCTGAAACTTTTCAGACAGATGAAACAAGCATTATCAAGCGTCCTAAGAAGGATGAGAGAGTAAACAAAGCAGCCAGCCCGAGTTTATCCTACTGAGCCTCAGCTGCCTCTGTGTGAATTAACAGTCTCCACTGAACTCCAAATGCTACAAAGTAAAGCCCATTTAGCTGTTTCAAAGAGCTTCAAAACAATCATAAAAAGGCTAAAGCCTTCTCCAGGATTTCTCTTTGACAGTTTTCTACCCTTCCCTTGAGGGGAGAAACAGAAAACAAAGGAAGGGAGGAAAACTGATGCACCCAAGGTAATTCCTAGTTGCACCTCTCTGCACACCAAGATACCTTCAAAAATTTACCTTAGAGAGAGGGGATTTGCTCCAGCTTCTGCAAACTGGAGAATTTGTATTTGGTTTGCTTGTCGGTTGTTCAATTGTTGTTAATTTTAGCCATAAATATTAAATAGATTTTTTAAAATTCTGACTCTGTGTTAACCCTAAGTTAACAACTGGTGCCCTCTGGGAGATGACATTTCTCACGTGTTACTCATGTCTCAAATTTTAGATTCCCTGATTACTCACATGGAAAAGGTGACAGAGTTTGTTCTTCCTGCAGTTTTCACGCTCTGCATACTCAGCTGTCTTGTCCTACTAATATTCTACCTTCGAAATCACAGTTAAAATCGCACGCTTACACACGTCTTCCCCTTGCATAACAAATAAATTGCAGCTGGCTTACTACAGCAGTTGAAGTTTACCACAGGTGCCTCTTTTTCTACCTCTGTAAAGATAGAGAAAATGTTTTACCTCTCTACCCAGCACTTCTACGTTGTTTTTCTGTTCAGCTCCCACAACATGAAGGTTTTTTGATCACCACCCAAAGTCCATTTCTTTTCCTACTCATTTCAAGCAGAAGATTTTATGTTTCTTATTATTTTGGAAAGTACCACACGTCCTGTCCACCAGAAAAATCATTGGCTAAGATTAAAGTGACTCCATTCTTGCCAGTGCAAATTTCACGTGATTAAAGATTGTTTGCAAATTTCAATTTCAGTCTGTTCATCAACAGACTGATAATTTGCAGGTAACATTATTTTAAAACAGAAAGTTAAATGTTCCAAGCACACTGCTTAAGCATTAACTTTTTCATGTCTAGAAGTCCGGGTAATTATGTGCTACTATTAAAGTGTGGAGAAAGATGATTTGAAGTGGTTAATAAAGATGACAACTGCTGAGTCTGATTTAAACCAAAGACTCTTGTCTCTCTAGTCTGCTTTACAGGGAACTTAAGTTTACCTCATGCAATTTAATGTATAATATATTTATAAGTGTATTATAAGCAATCTGAGCACTTCCAAGCATAATATTCCACCTCAAATTCACTTGCACTGCAGGCAGGAACAGGTTAAGCATAGGAGTGTAAGACATTTTTTCCACAATATGGTCATCTGGCTACATTGTCTTTCTTTGCCCTAATCTCATTGTCCTTGAGATTATTCAACTACAGCAGAGAAACAAACAAGTTCCCTGTATAAGTGCAAAAAGGACCTTGCTCTGAGCCTCTCTTCAAGGCTGCTATTAGAAAAGAAATACAATATTAGAAAAGAAATATGTGCAAGAAAGGCAATTTACTGAGGAGAAATGAAAACTGAACTGTGTGAAGTTTACAACACCCTGGACGAAGAGGTTTCCACACAGATCTGGATGGCGAGACCTCACCTCAGCCCAGGAAAACACGACAAGGATGCTCGTTTTGTTGCGTTAAGATAACTCGCACTTTGAACCGTTTCTGATTGCATTCAAACTGAATAAAAAATAAAATCTGACAATGAATAAAAAATAAACCTGAAACCCCAAAGTGCTTTATTGAATGGTTGCAAATATACGGACACAAGCATCGAGTGCATTTTCCAAGTAACAATAGCGTGCGTTCCTAGTTGCCCAACATCTATAAACAGACTAGATGTGTAGAGAGGAGCTGTGGCTGCGTAAGCCACGCTGCAAGCAAGTAACTGAGTAGGATGCACTGTTCTTTTCTAAACACAGAAAACATGGATTGCTCTCCTGTACTGTACCTTTCCAGTGCCTGTCTGTAGGGTAACCTGCATTTATGTGAAGTGCACCTGACTGCACTGAGTCAGTGTAATAAAATACATTCTTTCTTCAGTTCTTCTATTAAGTCTGGAAAAGAGACCTGTAGAGACAGAAGAAAAAGGTGTGATTAGAATCAGAAATTGTAGATATTAATTCATGTAGTGGCTTCGAGAACTAGTGACCTGGAGGTTCCTTCCAACCCCTCATGACCTGTGTATGGCAAACATTGGGAACGACAGGAAAGCTTTATCAAAGCATTGCCCGGTATCAAACCTCATCCTGAAAAGGCAAATGACTTCTCTTCCAGTCTCTATGTGCAATTCTTCCTCATCCTTGTGCTTTTGCACTTGTCACACATTTGTTTGCAGCAAGGCATGTCTTCCCTCCTTAGCACCTGCCTGCTCCTCTGACTAGAGGCAGGTACCCTTTTGGTCAAACCCTTGGCTCACATACACTGGCAGAGATCTTAGAAATAAGTTATGGAATATTGTGGAGAATATTTCATCAGGACACAATTGGAGCTGTTCTGTCACAGCTCGGCAAAGGTGAGAAGGCAGAAAAACCACTACTTTCTCAAGATCATACTGTAAATACCACCTCACCCTTTTATTAAAACACCCACTGCATTTGTTTGAAGCGTGCGTTTCATTAATCCGTGTCACCACAGACTGCCTTACTTGTACTGTTTGATGCCGTATGCTCAACCGGAGGATTAGCGCTAACTTGCCACGTTGTCGTAACCTCCTTTGGTCCATGCCCGCTACTGATGTCCACCTTCCATATTTCTGGGTGATTGCTGAGAGGATAAACAAGAGCTGTGAGGGTGCAGGCAGGCAGGCAGTCACATCTGAAGTCTAATGCTGCGGACACTGAACTTGCTCTTACTTTTGATAGAGCTCCTTGATAAGAGCTGGTCTGATGGGCAGTTGAAACACGTGCTTCTCATTTAGAGGGTTTTCCTTGTAATACTTCATGCAAACTCTACAATAAGAATCAAGCAATTACTAACTTTCTTTGGAGAAATGTTTGCACACTCTGCAGCAACGTTCTGTAACATTAACTATACTCTCTGATGTTATGATTTGCTTTGGGTTTCAATTTCAGTCACAAGGCAAAATTTAAGTAGAAGGACCCAAATGTAACTTCTGCATCAAATTTAAGGAGTTAACTTTACGACCAAAGAAAATCTATTTGTTACTGACATTTAAAAAGCAGAAAGTAAAAACAGAATCATTACTGTGTCAAGGGGAAGAGGGTCTCATGTTTAAACTGAAGTAAGACTGTACAGGTGACCACTATCTCCAGCATGTGGTGAAGCTTCCGAACACGATCAACTTGTTCTTGTAGATCTACTGACGCGGTAATGAAGTAGTCCTGGAAAAGCAAACAGCTTCTGCTCTTAACTGGACACTCAATTTCTACAGACGCATAACAAACCCTCAGCACCCCAAAACAATTTTCCTGTTTGAGAGGCCAAAATCTTAACAGCCCAGCAAAGACCTAAGAAAATTCCACGCTATCAAAACATGAACAAAGGTTCACTGTCCTGCCTGACAATGACCCTATGTCAGACATCTAGAAAATAACCTAAAAATAAGGAAACACCATAGTGGCATTTCTGCAGTACATTGCTCCATGATCACTCTGGAGTGGGCTGCCCAGGGCAATGGTGGAGTCCCCATCCCTGGAGGTGTTTAAGGAAAGACTGGATGTGGCACTTAGTGCCCTGGTCTAGCCAATGTTGTGGTGTCAGGTCATAGACTGGGCTGGATAAGCTCAGAGGTCTTCTCCAGCCTCAATAATTCTGTGATCCTCATGATTCAGCTTCTCATCTTACAGAATATTTGCACCCCACCCACCAGTTAAGGGTGCCTGACTTTATACTCCTGTAAGAGTGATAAATCTATCAATAAAATAAAGCATCTCACCAGGTAGGTTAATGTCACAAGTTCTTGACCTGTGAAATAAACAGAAGACAAAAAAACCCACAATTAAAATTTACTACATAATGATGAAATACAAGCAACACCCAGGTAAACAATCAGGGAACTCTACCACAGAAAAATACAAAGTCACTAAGACTGTGATATTCTTTATTGACATAGAATTATAGAAAGTCCAAGGCTGACAGGGACCTCAAAGATCATCCAGTCCCAACCCCCCTGCTCAGGCAGGGACACCTTCACTAGAGCAGGTTACTCAGGGCCCCAGCCAACCTGCCCTTCAACACTGCCAGGGATGGGTGGGGCAGCCACAACCTCCTAGGGCAGCCTGTTCCAGCATCTCAGCAGCCTCCCAGCAAAGACTTTGTTCCTCATGTCCAACCTCAATCTCCTCTCTTCAAGTCTGGAACTCTTCCCCCTTGTCCTCTCACTACCACCCCTGTCAAAAGCCCTCCTGACACCCACACTACCTTTTTCTCTTTACCTACAAGAAGGCTTACCTACAAGAAAACTGACATAATCCCTCTTCATCTTGTCCAAACCGATCTCCAAGAGCATTTGAGTTGGAGTGCTCCTGAAGGGAACAACTTCGCTCTTTCCATAGTAAGACTGTTGAATCAGTTTACTTATCAAACTGTTACTCCCCTGATGAATCTAAAAATTAGAAAAGTTTCCCTGTGATGTAACTGTGCATGAAGCACCATCAACATTTAGAAGTGCAGCACTATGGAAACAGAGGCAATCTGTGACATGTGAAAGTCATTCAAAAACAACACAACACAGAAATGAGGGGCTGCTGAGTTACAAGAGCCATTTTCTACTTCAAACAACTCCAAATGTTAACGTTTATTGTGACATACAAATACATACCCATGGCTGTATCTCACCACATGCCACGGACTCAAAGATCAGTGTGATGCAATCTGATAACTCCTGATGGGATCTGATACCTTAAGAAAAAGAAGAGGCAATATTTTATTTGTCGACCCAGGCTCTATCTAGCTGTTAAGTCCCAACATATTTCTCTCACAGAAACCTGATACAATCTCTACGAAAACTTATCAGAAGTTAGTTAATAGGCTGGAAAAAACCTAATAAATAGATAAAAAGCATTTTACTACAGGACTGTGAGTGACAATATAAGAACGATACAGGCTGTGTCTAGCTTTAACGACTTAAAAATTGTCCTGATCTAAAAAGACAGTAATTTAATGGAGTCTTCAGTTTTAAAGCAGATGAACCCTACTGCCTATTTGGTACTTTTTATCATTAAATTAAATTACATTTCATATCTTCTGCTGGGCGTTGGTCTACCTTCATAAGGTGTAAAAATCTCACACACCTAAAATTAGCTCTTTCCCTAAAAGCCTTTTGATAACAATTTTCTGAAGAGCTGATCAGTCCTTAAAACTTAGAGAGATTTCTATTCAACTCTCTGAGAAAACAGCACAGGACAGACACAGAGAACAGAAGGAAAGGAAAACAGATGGGCTAAAACACCCACAAGACACTTACTTCTCATTTTACACCATAATTGTTCAGCAAAATCCAGGTCTCTTCGCTCACTGAAGACTGATTTCATGGAACTGTCCACTGCAGCAGTGTCAGATTCGATTTTCTGAAAGAGATGGTTTGTCTGAAGTAAAAAGCGTTGTCTACGACTTTAGGAATTCAAATTTTCTCGAGACATCAAAACTGGATGCAACACTGATTCTTCCCATTTCCCAGGGAAACTGCCACATAGCATGTACCAGTGGCCCAGCAATTTAGAAACATATTTAAAATACTTTCTCTCAGCATTATCACACTGGAGAACTGCTAGCTCTGGACCAAGAAGTAAAGACTACTTCTGATCATAGCCAAGTAAAGCTGAACCAGACTGTCTAGTCAAAACTAGCCAGTGGCCTTATTTAGTGTGATTAGAGTAAAATTTCTTTAGACTGTATTCAGTATTATTTAGAATAAAAATCATAGAACCAGACAACAGCCACAGGGTTGGAAGAGACCTTAAAGATCATCTAGTTTTGCACAGGCAGTGACACCTTCAAAGGGACACGTCTGCCTACCTGGCCTTCAATGCTTCCAGGGATGGAGCTGCCACAACTTCCTTGGGCAACCTGTTCCAGCATCTCAGCAGCCTCACAACAAAGAATTTGTTCCTTGTGTCCAACCTCAATCTGCCCTATTCAAGTCTGCAACCATGTCCCCTTGTCAGTAAACCAAGAAGCCTTGCTGAAGGTAAAACTCACTGGGACTTTCCTAACTCTGCCTATAAAGTGTTTTTCTATTGTTTTTACACAGCAGAAACAGAAACCAAGTGATCTTTCTTTACATCTCACTGTCTATGCATTTATATACGTCCATAAATAAGGCAAACAAGATGAAAAAGTAACTGATAGGAAACTGTAAGTACCTCTGATTCTTTCTTGTTTTCATAGGTGCAATATCCATCTAGCTTCTTCTTTATATCTAGTACAACAGAGAAATGTATTAAATAACTATGAGAAAAATATCGTCAAAGGAACCATACAAATCGAGGTCCCTTCCAATCCGTAGTGATTCTATGATTCTAATTAACACTGTGTGGCCAACAGACAAAATCCATCCATCTCAACTTCAGATAAAAATACTGCCTGAGAAGATAATTTTTTAACATTATTTGTTCCAAGCTACACATTTTCCCTAGGTGGTGGTTTTATTAGAATCTCTAGTTTTCTTTCATGTGCCAGAGCAATTTTTTGTCTCCTTCATCTTTGGTCCAAATTTTATCTACATACTAAAAAGACTTACAGTTGCATTTCAAAGTCTCTCGGTGCATTCTTACACCAGATCACACAGACACCCAGACCATTAGAGGTTGGAAGGGACTTCCAGTGGTCATCGAGTCCTGATCGTGCAGGATCATAGAACCTAAGACAGGTTACACAGAAATACATCCAGATGGGTCTTAAAGTCTCCAGAGAAGGAGATTCCATAGTCTTCCTGGGCAACCTGTTCCAGTGCTCAGTAATCCTTACAGTACAGAAGTTTTTCCTTATATTGAGGTGGAACTTCTTGTGCTCTACCTTACACCCAGTAAGGTGCACATGAAAAGAGACCATCTCTTTCTTCCTGACACCCAGCCCTCATGAATTCACAGTCCCCTCATAACCTTCTCTTCTCCAAGACTCTTTCATTACATTTGTGTTCTAGTACCTTAAACTTCTGGCGACACACATTCACAAAGTTTTCAGAAGATGTCAGTAATTTTGGATGCTTCGTTTTAAGATGCCATCTAAGTATTGTTTTCCCAAGTCTGTTCAGGGGGATTGGGCTGGATGATCTTTCGAGATCCCTTCCAATCCCTAATGATTCTTTGATCAAGTCACACAGGAACATGTCCATAAGGTAATTTGAAAGACACATCTACAACTCTCACAACTTTTTTTTAAACATAACTGTGTCCTTTTACAAACAAACAAGTATTACTTTTATACAAGATATTAGGACAAAGAGAAGTAGCAGAAAGTTACTAACCTGCAGAGTGCAGGTAGTATAGAAACTAACATTTTTTAAATTGTAGATGGAATTTCCTTTTATTTCTGTGCAATGTGACATTCCCCTCTTCCCATGTAACAAGCAGCAATTACCAGTCAGAAATTCCTGGACCAGTTCAACAGCTGATTCAGACCCTAACGGCTCAGGCCACTCAGTCACACCCCTCTTCAGTCCTTTAGCCAAGGCCTAAAGGCAGCATGAAAATAAAAAAACCCATAAATCAGTCTGAGGTTCTGCACATGTCACATCTCAGAACACAGTTGACTTCTTCAAGAATCAAACATCTCTCTCTGTGCAGCTAACTATGAATTTGGAAACTTCATTTCGTGGCTTTCATGTTCACTTGTCATCTTCATATTCAGGATTTCTAAAACTGAACTCAAAAGTTTATTGTACAAGAAAAGCTTAACACCTTTGAAACATGAGATGATGTTTTAAATTAAGTACATCATCAGCAAGATAAAATCACTATTCCATGTAAATCTGAAATTAGAATCTCTCGCTTATACTTACAAGGAGAAAATTTAGTTCTCTGTACAGCTGATAGACAGGACTCTTGGGGTCTCCAGGCTTCAGTTTAATATTCTGAAAGATCCAGAGCTTTGCATCAGTTTCAAACTTTACAAACTGTGCCCCAAGGTTTTGCTTAGTGAAAAAGCATATTAGCACAAATCATATAGATCCTGAACATAGTGTCACTTATATAAAGAATAATAAGCACAAATTTGAATTATTTTTATATAAAAAAATAACAAACACAAAAATCAACTTATTTTCTGTCCTTTACATAACTCGATGTAAGCCATGGAAAGAGTAGAGAGAGTTTGGGTTCTTTTCCTTCTTAACTTACCAGAGTGGCAGCTGCAGTTAGCGGGGGTGTCTCCAGAAGCCTGTCCACAGCATTCCATGTAACGTCCACAAAGATACTGGCTTTAGATTCTACAAAAGAGCCCTCAATTGCAGTAGCACCAGTAAGTTTGTACTGAGCAAATCCTTTTGTCGTCACCTAGAATGGATTAAAGAAAACACAACAAATCCACCACAGTGTTAGTTGTTTTGTGTGCACGCAGGAGAAAGAGAAGGTTAGCATTAGACAGGCATTACCCCACCTGGACCGCCAGCGTTACTTCTAACTAGACAGCTGTGCTACAGAATCATAGTAGGGCGAGTTTCCTAAGAGAATCTACGGTAACAAGCTTGAAGAGGTGAGATTGAGGTTGGACATGAGGAACAAAGTCTTTGCTATGAGGGTGCTTTGATGCTGGAACAGGTTGCCTAAGGAGGTTGTGGCTGCCCCATCCCTGGCAGTGCTGAAGGCCATTTGGCTGGGGCCCTCAGTAACCTGCTCTAGTGAAGGTGTCCCTGCCTTTGCAGAGGGATTGGAACTAGATGATTTTTTAAGATCCTTTCCAATACTAGCTATTCTATGATTCTCAAAGCCAGTATCATAAATTCAAAACTATAGTCTTTAAAGTGAGATTGGAAACACAACAGACACTAAAAACCTACAAGAGATGAATGATGTCTCATTTTATGTGCCATTTTGAGTTCTTCCAGGTTTGCAAAATGGGCTTTATCAGCTGTAGGACCTAGGAAAGAAAATAAAGTAAGAATCAACCCCACTACATCAGTAGCTCTCCTTTTTATCTCCCACATTTAATTTAACTGCAGAACCTTACCGTCACACGTAACCACAAAAAAATTGATCCCTGTGATCTTGTTTCCAGCTTTGAGAGGCTCGGCTCCAAGCCAACAAGTATGCTCAGGATCAGAAGCATCACATCTTATCCAGAGTGGAGGAAGCACAACCAGATCGCTGATCTTCAGGTGGGTCATGTTTGGGTTTTGTGCCATTGCATAAAAGGAAACCAACTGCCTAGAAACAGGAATGGGAAAAAACATCAGCAGGTATAGTTAAGCGTGTTCCTTAACTGAACTGCTACCTGCCCTGCTTCGTTAGCAGACATCAAATCATTAGACAAAAAGCAGTACTCGAGTCTTCTTTTTACAGGTAGAACAATGAATTCATAAAGGAGGAAGGAAAATGTCGTGATATGTCATTGCATAGCAAGAGGACAAGGGGAAATGTTTACAAGCTTGAAGAGGGGAGATTGAGGTTGGACATGAGGAACAAAGTCTTTGCTGGGAGGCTGCTGAGATGCTGGGACAGGTTGCCCAAGGCAGTGGTGGCTGCCCCATCCATCCTTGGCAGTGTTGAAGGCCAAGCTGCATGCGGCCCTGAGTAACCTGCTCTAGTGAAGGTGTCTCTGCCTGTGCAGGGAGGGTTGGAACTCAATGATCTTTAAAAAGTCCCTTTCAACCCTGTCCATTCTATGATTTCATAATATAATATTTAAATTTAGACCAAAGAGTCCAAAATCATAACTGAATTTTACATTTGTAAGCATGTTAAAAGGGAAAGTTAGTTGACCAAGTGACCGCACTTTGGAACCACATCTTGGTAGATTAATAGCAGAGACCCCCAATAGATTTGTCTTTTTTAACAGAGGTCTTACAAAAACGAACCCTGAAGCCTTAGGAAGCTTCCTGTGCTCTCCTATCCGCAGCCACTCCCATTAACCTGACAGGACGGAGCTCAGCAGTACTTCTCCAGTTCCCCAACTTCAGCTACCTTGTCAAGAACACTTTTAGGCAGCAGAGCCCTGAGGAGTGGGTGAAGAGACATACAGATGGAAGGTTGGATGAGCTAGGCAGGGGCACACTTGGTTTGTACTTGGATGGGAGACAGTCTGGGTACATCAGGTGCTGTAGGCTGACCTTGCTCCAGCAGAGGGGGGTTAGACTTAGATGATCTTTTGAGGTCCCTTCCAACCCACAACATTCTGTGATTCTGTTAGGCCATTTTGCAGGAAGAAGAACAGTCAGATCTCTTCACTGAACTAGTGAAGTGGAAGGATTGAGAGTCATATAGTTCCTGAATATTAGGAAGAGAGACAAAAGCTACAGAAGAAAATGACAGCAAAAGAGGAGGCAGAGCTTTGACACTTACTTTGCTCTTCCAATAGAGAGAGCCATCGGTTCAGAAGTCCCCTTTGGCAAAAGCTCAGAGGAGGCACAAACAGCACCATCTGTTCCAGATTCTTCCATTGGGTCACTCTCTCCATTTTGTTGCTTTAAGAGAAACACACACGGAAGTAGAAAAAGCGCAAGGAAATATCTGACCTGAATTCAAACATCTAGATTATTTTTAATACATTAACACCGAACACAGATACACTTACTGCTTTCTGTAAAATATAGACTGGGTCGTTTCCATTCCAAAATCTTTCAATGGGACTTCTGCAATTACCAGCAATCAGAAAGATCTCTACATCAGTCTGGAAAAACAAAATTAAAACTTTTTAAATAAATGCTGCCTTTCAGCATAATTTTTATTATCAGAAATTGCAGAATTCATTAATTACACAATCTGTTTTCCAACGCTGTCACAGCCATTCATGAATCTAAGGCTTTGAGTATAACACAGCTACTGGATCATAGATTCATAGAACAGTAGGGATTGGAAGGGACTTCAAAAGATCACCCAGTCCAATGTCCCGCCACAGCAGAACCACCTAGATCCAGATGTCATAGGCAGAATCAAGTCAACTTCGATAATCTAATACCTTCCAGCTAAGCAACATGCAAAATTTAATCTCTAATAGGTTTATTCTAGGAGAAACTGAACTTTAGTTAGAAGGAAACATCAGATAAAGTGAGATATGAGGGATCACTGCTGTTAAGTGGCAACTGCAGTCAGCACACGTTTCTGAGATGGAAAACACTCATTTAAAGTAACATCAAATAATTATTGATCGCTTCTCTGGATGTCTCACAAGACATCTACACACTCTTTAGAAATGATAACTCAAGCCTGTTCTGGAGAATGAAGGAATAGGAATCTTCACTTAGGCTTTTCCACACACATAACAAAGCATTAAGATATTCTTCACATCTAAATCTATTCAAATACACAGCAATGTGAAAACAAATCACTTTATTTTCTTTTCAAACTATTCTCAAACTTAGATAAATCCCAAGATCAATGCAAAAAGCTTTTTCCAACTAACCTTACAACCTGAAATCTGTCAGAAGCAACAGTGATTTTCATATAGACATCCCACACAAGTACTTTGAAAAAACAGGTGAAGCAGCAAAATACCACCTGCTGCAGCCACACCACCTCCACCCCATGACACTCTCAGGTGCACTTGATCCTTGCAACCATTTCAAACAACAGGTGTAAAAAATCTGCTGGAACACAGGAATGAGCAGGGAGGTGAAGGCTGAGGCTGCCCCCTGGAGATGGTGGGGCCCGAGTCTCCTCCCTCCTGAGGGAATAGCAGGTTTATAAAAACGCTCCTGAGGTCAAATGTCCTTTTTAAGTGATTAATGATCTAATTTACGCAATAAATGATCTCATTTACGTAATAAAGTTTATCTTTTATGAATATTCCCTCACAAATCCCAACAGTTCCAAACATTCACCCTCAGGTTGCACCACTGTATTTTCAGATATATTTACCTCAAAGAGATGGGAATGCTCAGGGATGCTTTTGCTTCCTTCTTCGTATATCCTAAAAGAAAATCGGGCATTAAAGTGAATTTTTTCCCCTCAGCATTGCTTGTTAAAGCGCGTAACCTCACTCACGGCGGGACGGGCCAGACCCTCAGCCGCCTCCCCACAGGCCCCGCGGAGGAGTGTTTCGGTGGGGAGGGTATTTGAGGTATTTAGATGAAATTTTGGGGGTAATTTAGTCGTTTGGAGGATGCCTTGGGGTAATTCAGTTATTCGGAGAATATCTCGGGGGTAATTTAGCTCTTTTAAGGGGTATTTTAGGGTTTTTCTGCGAGTATTTTGGGCTGCTCAGAGGCTATTTTTGGGGTGCTGGAGGGTATTTTAGATGTTTAAAGGTTATTTTGGGGTGTTTCAGTTTTGGGTCAACCCCCTGCCCCGGCTGATCCCCACCGTCGAAGGGTCCGGTAGAGCTCGACCGCCGCCTCCCGCCGACGCTCCGCTGCGCTCATCGCCGCCGCCGCCGCCGCCTCAACCGAACTGCGCGCCTTGCCCGCCCCTCACGGCGCTACATCGGGGGCGGAGCACCCAAGGAACCCTCCAAAATAATTGTTTCTACCCCAAAAAAAGATTTTTTTTATTTCTAATTGTCCCTTCCCGACACCACTGGCTTAAAAACAAAGTGAAAAATAAAATTCTTCTATCATTTCTGTGAGGGCGGGTGACTCATCACCTTGAATCCCTCCGCCAGAAAAAGAGTTCCCCCGGTTTGGAGGGAGACTGAGGATGACCGGAGCTCCGGGAGGGAGCGGGATTGGCGCAGCGTGGTGCAGCGTATAGGAAGGGGGTGGAGGCGCGGCGAGGGGCGGAAGCTGAGCGGCCTTTGCGGCAGAAGTTAGTGGGCGTGGCGCGGAGGGGCATCGCGGAAGGCAGTAGCCCATAGCAAGGCAGCTGTAACGAGTCCTTCCTTTTCCGGCCGGGCTGCGGCGCGGACGGGCTGGGCCGGGAGAGGCTCTGCCGCCGCCATGGTGAGACGCGGGGCCACGGCAGAGGGACCGGCCGGGGGCTGGGTGGGCAGAAGCGGGTGGTGGGACCGGGCCCACTAAGCGCCAGACCCGGGGAGCAGAACTGTAGTCGGGCAGCCTCGGGCAGGCCGGAGGCGTGAGGCGGCGGCCGCCATTTTGGAGCCGTCAGCGCTCGGCTGCCGCGTGGTGCCGAGGAGGGCCCAGGAGTGGGCGCAGCCTGGAGCGTGGTGGGGCCACTGGAAGGGTTCTCCTCGGGCAAGGCGGGACGTGGGGACTGCATTGTCTTCGGCAGCCACTTGTACTTTTTTCAGGTATTTTCCTAAAACAAAACGAGCCCACGTGGAAGCTTTCGCACCCACCAGGGACGGCTTCTGTAAAACCCTATTTTTTTTTTTACTTTATTAACTTTTTCCTACTCTGGAACATACCTTAACAAGCTTTGGTCTGCAACCAGCTTGCTAGTTCCAGTTCGTTGTTTGCTTGTGTTGGGGCCTGCAGTAAATGTAGGGTCAGAGCCAGGCTGGTACCCAGTGATAAGTAGAGGCACAGAGAGGACTTTCATTGCTATTAGCTAGTTAGGCTTCAGTTTTGTGTTGGTTTTAATACTTCTAAAATGAATCGTGGGTGGGAAAGGGGAGGAAGATGCTTTGCTTGTGCTGTTGCCGTGAGCTGTTAATGGAAATTTTTTTTTAAATTGTGGTTTATATCTCCATTATGTTATAGATACGTTAAATTTTTCTTTAAAAAGACTAGCAGGCTGTTACTGGGCCACTTTTCAGGTTTTTGAAAGGAAGTTGGTGCTACAAGGGACTGAATATTTTTCTTCACAAATGCTGACCAACCAGGGGGGCCAGACTGAAGAAAAGACTCGCTCCTCCGCGAGGTTTGATGGCCTGTAGTCATTGTGAAGCTTTCTTGTACTACAACAAGTTAGTTGCAGTGTTTCAAGGCCAGGCTGGATGGGGCCTTGAGCAGCCTGGTGTGCTGGAAGGTGTCCTGTGGCACAGGGGGTAGAGTTTCAAATCATGGGTGTAGTTTTCTGGATGGGGATTGTACTTCTGGAGTACAACTTTAAGTGAAGACTGTTGCGATGATGATGTAATTTGCGTCTTATCCAGTGTTCAGTGACAGTTGCCTGCTGTCAGTGTGCTGGCACTGTTGAACTGAAGACCCCTTCATTCTGAGCAATAGTTGAGTAAGTTTGAACATTGGTGGTTCGCTTTATTTGTGCTTAAAGAATCTTTCCTTCTTCAGGCTTGCGCTCGACCACTGATCTCTGTCTACTCTGAGAAGGGGGAAGCATCAGGCAAGAATGTCACCCTGCCTGCGGTGTTCAGGGCTCCCATTCGCCCCGACGTCGTGAACTTCGTTCACACCAATTTGCGCAAGAACAACAGGCAGCCCTACGCTGTCAGTGAACTTGCAGGTATGGCCAGACCACAGCACGGGCAGAAATGCTTCTGTTAGCCTCTGCCTCGAGTGTAGGTGGGTTAAAACCAAAGCATATTTAGGACTGAACTAAGAGAAGTACTGTTAGCAGGGTTCTGTATAGAAGGCAAAGCCCCTGTCATGGTTATTCTGTTTGTAAGTTCAGTAATATACAACTTCTGAAGACCAGAGTAGTAGGAACATGTGTTTCCAGGTTGATCCTGATGAGCATTTTAACCCATGAGGATCAGCCATGCCCATTCAAATCCTCCAAACCGAGCTTCAAGCTTAGAAAGCAGTTCACACACCTGGTTGTGTCCTAAGCAGAGCGTTCACGTGCTGAGAGGTGATGTACCTGCTCAGGATTGGCTTTGCCGAAGTGATGAGATTCCACTTCATGGTCCGTGTTTTTGAAACCCATGATAACAGTGGAAGTTCTGATTGGTCATCTTGAATTCCTGCGTCTCTGACTCGGCGTTACTGCTGTCTGAATTCAAACCTTTCTGTTGCAGGTCACCAGACCAGTGCCGAGTCATGGGGTACCGGGAGAGCCGTTGCGCGTATTCCCCGCGTACGCGGTGGTGGAACTCACCGCTCTGGCCAGGGTGCCTTTGGGAATGTATCCTTTCATAGCCGCTGCTCTGGGTGCACTCAGCTCATCGAGCAGAAAGGTTGTTACTAAGTAAAGGTGAAATGGAGCCTTCTGCTAGAGGCAATGGCTCCCCGCGGGGTACCCCGAGTCCGGTGACGCATTGTACCCTCTTGCCGTGATGTCGTAATTTGCGTCTTACTCTGTGCGCAGTGACAGTTGCCTGCTGTCGGTGTACTGCTACAGAGGGCTGACGAACAGATAACGCTGAGCAGGGATCGAAGATTCACACAACACAAAGAAGCTTCACAAAAGGTTGTTCTTAACTGTAGCTGAATAGATGTGTCGTGGGGGCCGCATGTTTGCCCCAACCAAGACCTGGCGGCGCTGGCACCGCAGAGTGAACACGACTCAGAAGCGCTATGCCATCTGCTCCGCTCTGGCAGCGTCTGCTCTTCCCGCTCTGGTCATGTCTAAAGGTGAGAATTCTGTCCCTGGAGATGGTGCTGAGCGCTGTTTCTTAGTCTCCGGTTACTCAGAATGTTCCTCATGGGTTGACTCACTTCCCACCTGAAGAATTTGAGGTAGTTCAGTTCTCGGAGGGGTTTGTTGTAGTTACAGGCAGTTCCACGGTGGTTCAGGCTGATTTGTGTTCATGGCAGCTAAAGATTTGGGTACAGAAACAGGTGTCTGAGACTCCACTGCAGTTCCCTGCTGTAGATTCTGTGCTTGAGTATCAGGTCAGGAATTTATTTCCCACTGCCTGTTGCTCCTTTTCATTTCTTGAGAAACATGCAGCCAGGATCAGGGGGTAACTTCATGTCCTGTCAAATCCTCACTAGGCCACCGCATTGAGGAGATTCCAGAACTTCCTCTGGTTGTTGAGGACAAAGTGGAGGGTTATAAGAAAACCAAGGAAGCTGTTCTCCTTCTTAAGAAGCTTAAAGCTTGGAATGACATCAAAAAGGTGAGTTGGTAAAGGATGTGGTGTGCAAAAAGCTCACACCAAGCGGATTCTTTAATGGGTTGCTTTACTTAAAATCATAGAATGGCCTGGGTTGGAAGCGACCTTAAAGAGCACCCAGTCCCAACCTCCTCTGCACAAGCAGGGACACCTTCACTAGAGCAGGTTACTCAGGGCCCCAGCCAACCTGCCCTTCAACACTGCCAGGGATGGATGGGGCAGCCACAACTTCCTTGGACAACCTGTTCCAGCATCTCCCCACCCTCCCAGCAAAGAATTTGTTCCTCATTTCCAACCTCAGTCTCTGCTCTTCAGGTCTGGAACCCTTTCCCCTTGGTTTCTCACTACCACCCCTGTCAAAAACTTCCCCCAGCTTTCTTACAGCCCCCTTCAGCTATTGGAAAGCTGCTAGACGGTCATCTGGGAGCCTCCTGTTGTCCAACCCCGACTTGCTCAGCCTGTCCTCACAGGAGAGGTGCTCCAGCCCTCTGGTCATTGGTGTTGACCGCTGTGAATGATGAACTCCTCACTGGTCCGTGTTGCAGATGAGCTGTGACGATTGTGAGGTTCTGACTGGAGCAGTTGTGTTGAGCTGTACTGGTGGGATTTGGGTGGGATTGAGTGTTCACAGGTTTCATTTTGCTGTAGGTTTATGCCTCGCAGCGTATGCGGGCCGGAAAGGGTAAGATGAGGAATCGCCGTCGCATCCAGCGTAGGGGACCCTGCATCATCTACAACGAAGACAATGGTATCATCAGAGCTTTCCGGAATATCCCAGGTAACTTCAGCTTGGGGGACATGTTCTCTTCTCTTGGGAGACCACTGAGAATGATGAGATCCCACTTCACTGGTCCGTGTTTCTGAAACACATGATATTGTGGAAGTTCTGACTTGCTCAGATGGCTCCTCCCTTCTTTCTGAGAACCTGTGGAGGGTGTTTGGGACAAAAACTTGGTGGCTGTCACCAAAGAAGCAGCTACAAGTGAAGCTGTCGAGTTTGTTGCTTAGTCTGGCGTCCCCTGGCTTCAGTGACAAACAAAAGGGACGGGCTTGTCTGTCTGTCAACAGGAATTACCCTCCTCAACGTGAACAAGCTGAACCTGCTGAGACTGGCGCCTGGTGGCCATGTCGGGCGCTTCTGCATCTGGACAGAAAGCGCCTTCCGCAAGCTGGATGACCTGTACGGCACCTGGCGCAAGGCCGCCACGCTCAAGAGTGACTACAAGTAAGGGAAAGAGGGCTCGTGAGAGCGGCCTGTCCGTGTCGGGGCCGTTCTGACCAGAGGTGGGAGGGGACTGCTTGCAGTTTCCATCACCTCACACGATGAACGTTTGCCCTGCAGCCTGCCCATGCACAAGATGACCAATACGGACATTGGAAGAATCATGAGAAGCCAGGAGATCCAGAAGGCGCTGCGTGCTCCAAAGTAATTGCTTTTACCTATTGGAGGCCAAGAGCAGACCCTAGTGATCGCTTGGCACCAGGCATAGGAGTGGCATCAGGAGCCTGTGCCTTGGGGTGATGGATGGGGTGGGATTCCTGCAGCACCTTGTAGGAATTGCCCTTCCCTGTGTTTTAGCAGAAGTTTGTGATGTGAGAGTGACGCAAGTCTGTTCTCTGCAGGAAGAAGATCCGCCGCAGAGTCCTGAAGAAGAATCCGCTCAAGAACCTGAGAATCATGATCAAGTTGAACCCCTATGCCAAGACGATGCGACGCAACACCATCCTGCGCCATGCCCGGAACGTGAGTGACCGCTGGGGCCACCGACAGCCACTGTGGCTTCAGTACTTTGCTTTATTGTGTGCTGATGGTCTTTTATTTGTCTCTTCTAGCATAAACTTAAGGAGGAGAGGAGGGCGAAGGCCAAGGCCAAGCTCGCGGCCATGGTCTCGGCGAAGCCTCAGGCAGAGAAAGCAGCCAAGACTGACAAGACTGCTGCCAAGGCGAAGGCTGAGGCGTGAACAGTGGGCAGCACGGCCGCCCTTGTACACGGGAAACTGTCCTGAGGGGGTTCAGCAAATAAACCCTGTTGTCATGGAGTGATGTGTCTGTCCTGTGTTTGTGACCCGGGTCTGGACAGGGGTCGCAATGGAAACTTCTGAGGGAAGCCTTGGGTTGGTCGCTGCAGGAGCTGGGGTTTGCCCTTTTAGGAGGAGGGGAAGTGGCCTGGAGCTGTGCCAGAGGAGGTTTGGACAGGGTGTTAGGGCAAAGAGTGGTTGAGCCTTGGCCCAGGCTGCCCAGGGCAGGGGTGGAGTCCCCGTGTCTGGAGGGGGCTGCAAAGCTGTGGAGATGAGGGACGGGTTAGTGGGGACCTGCCCGTGCAGGGGGATCGCTGGGCTGGAGGAGCCGAAAGGCCCCCGCGATGACTCCCGGAGTCTCGGCCCAGTTGAAGCCCTCGCGGCCACGCGGTGGCAGCCGCGGCCCCGGGATCGCGCCGCTGGCGGGAGGTGGCGGCCTGGCGCGGGGCGGCGCTGCGGGCACCTCCCGGGCGGCAGGGGGCGCTGCGCGGGCGCGGCCCCGCGCGGGTGGAGGATGTTGAGCCGCCTGCAGGAGCTGCGCCGGGAGGAGGAGACGCTGCTGCGGCTCCGCGCGGCCCTGCACGAGCAGCTCACGCGCCTCAAGGTGCGGGGGCCGGGGAGCCGCGGAGGGGCGGCGGGAGCGGGCGCGGGCAGGCCCCGCGCTGGGGTGACGGCGGCAGCGCGGCCCTGGGCTGGGCCTGACCCAGCGCTCGGTTCGCGTCAGTGGTGCCGCGCCGGGCTCGTCTGGGGGGGGTCCGGGCTCTGCTGTTACTGCCGCTGCTTGGCCGCTGGGCATCAACGGGCTGCCTGTGCCCTCGTCTGCAGGTGGAGGAGCTGGCGCTGCAGTCCATGATCAGGGCTGGAGAGGAGAACGCAGCCGCCCCTTCCTCGGCTGGTGCAGAGGACACTACCGAAGTAAGCGAAAACCCCGCTGCCATCCTCCCCCCCGGCACCATTCCCCTGGCACCATCCGTGACAGCAACAGGGAGAGGAACTGCTGTGGGGAGGGCTCATTGCCTGTTCTTGGTGCTGACCATGTGCCCTGTCGCTGGTTTATGCCTGAAGGGTTTTGCCTGAAGGTCTCCTCCAGCCAAAGGGATTCTGAGAGCGTTCCCAGGGAGGGTGGGAGTGTAGCTTCGGTTATTAACAGCTGTGGTTAATGTTCTCAACTATGACAAGCAGGTACAGATGGTCTGAACTTCTTTCAGTCAGCCCAAACTAGCTGAAACTCCTCTGTGGAGGACTGGTGATTAGCACTGGCTTCTGCAGCCAACAGTTCTGGTACTGGGACTTTGAAAAGATGCTGTGACTGAGCAGGTTTCATAGTGATTCAGTAGTTATTCTCGCTGCTGGTTTGGGTAATTAGTAAGATAAACTCTTCTATTGTGACAGACTTTAGGGCAGATGGACGACGAGGCTGTGATCAATCAAACAGAGCTAAACCTGAGTCTTCAAGCTCATGAAGAGGAGGAAGAGGAAGAGGAGGAGGAATCTGATTGAGAGGAAAAAAGACAGACACAGTTCTTGATACAGACTCAGGAATTTCTGCTTCATTCATACGGAATTCACCAACTGCTTTTCATTTTCTCCTGGATTTGAGCTCTACGATACGCAAGCTTCGTGGAGTCTAGGCAAGTTACACTTGAACGTAGGTTGGCCCCGACCTTGGCACATCTCGACTTTGATGCTAAACAAATGGCAGTCCACTGAGCAAACATGTAGCATCATCCACTCCACACTGAAAACCTCACGTAGCTTACGAGGTCTTTCTGTGTGGATGGGAGGTCATTGATCAAGTCAGACTAATTCCTCTCTAATTGCAATAATTTGTCTGTTCTCATTTCCTGATGCTGAGAAACAAAAACCAGGCCGTGCAGGCTGGTTGCTGACCAATGATTACTGGCTGAGACCAGGAGTGTGAAGGTCATGGTGAATTAAGATGTGGCCAGGATTGTCTCCAGTTCTGTCCCACAGAACACTGGGCCAGTGCTCCCTGTGAATGTGGCAGATGTAGGTGTTCTGACACCAGGAGAAGCAGCTGCTGCACCACCAGCCTGATTGTGAGCGAGGTGGCCTCTCCTTGTGCCTGCTGGTGCTCTTCAGTACTGTCAGTCTGCCTGCAAAACACTCAAGTGTTTTCTACTCCTTCCTCCTCAGAGTAGCAGCCAATTAGCCTTTTATTTGTCCACAGATAGGACGGCAAGAACTGGTCCCTCTTACTTGTAATAAGGAACTAATATTTTAAATCAGTGTTATTTCCATTTCCCCTCGCAGCAACTTCATCAATCAGTGCGAATCCCCCTTCTGCTTTCAGTGAGCTTCAAGGAGTTTGAGAGTTTAGCTGTAAAACAGCAAGTGAAGTCCCCTGCCCTGTTCCTGTAACAGCCAGGTAAAAGCTCTTGCTGCTCCCAGCCCAGACCCTCTGTTCTTTGTGCTTGTGGAGTGCAGACACCAAGTGGTGCTGCTGGTTACTCTAACAGTCGGTAAAGACAAGTTTCAGAGCCCTGAAAGGCAGCCTCCATTAAGCTGATTAAAAATGAGCAGTAGCAGCAATGTTTGAGCCCAGCCCCTCTGTCAAGTGCTTTGTTAGGAAGAGTCATTAATACCAGGGGCTGCCCACGGCACGACTGGTAGCTGACGGTGCTGGTGCTGGCTCTGGCATCACTCAGAAAGCAGAACAAACACTCGGCCGAAGGTTGCTGTTACGAGCAGGAAAGGAACTTGGCAAAGTGTCGTGGCCGTGGCCAGGACTCCAAGGAGCCCTTGCTGCTGTGTGAGGAGAGATGGTTCATTTGGCTCTCACTTGGTTCAGGGTGTTGGAATGGAAATGTAGCTCCATCCCGTCCTGTTTCTGAGAATCGTGGATGTCTTACCAAAGGCGCTCAGAACACGAGCACTGAGGTGTAGCAAAGCTGGTGCAAAACCCCCTCAAAGCCTGAGTGGAGGAACATCATGGCTTGGAGCATCACGCAGTCCCCTGATGGTGTGTGCATGAAGAGCTGGTGGTGAGAGCTCTGCAGCCAGCTGCTCCTTTCTTTGCATGCTTCAGCTCCAAAGGGTGATTCCGACTGCCTGAACAGTGGTGTCTGTCCCCAGCGCGGCTCAGCGTCCCTCTCATGGGTTTGCTGGTGCTGCCTCTTGCGAAAGAATCCCTTCCCTGATCGTGGACTCAAATAAACCAGTTCCATTGCATGTTGCAATAAAGTACTTCTCTTCTTGTCCTACTACATCTAACCCTGCTTGCAGTGCTCAATGTTACCGTCCTCAGAGGGGCAAACAAGTAAAATGAGTTCAGTCTCCACAACCCTGCTGGTGCCAGAGTGTTTCTTTCCATGCAGGGTACTGCAGGGGAGGGTGTAACACACGTGTGACGCTGAGGCCAGGACTGAAACGCTGTGCTCCTGTGCAGCGTGATCGAGGTGATCCTGCTGTGGTGGGGGAACTGGACTGGAGCATCTTTCGAGGTCCCTTCCAATCCCTAATGCTCGGGGATACACAGCATCATCACTGCCACCACCAGGCACATTCCAGGAAGGAAAACCTAAAGGAAGCCTCAGCCAGGTCAGTGAATCACTTCCAGCTCTGAGGGTCGGGGGGGCTATTCTATCCCTCTCTTTGATAAGAGATACTGTCACCAAGTGGAAGTTCATGCCTAGAATGCTTTGCATTCCTTTGGGGAAGGAACTTCAGCCATTTCTGTGTCTGAAAGGTCTTTTCAAGGCTCAGCACAGCTGTTAAAGCAAGAGTGAGGCTTTGCTCGAGTTTTAAAGAAGCTTCAAGCAGTTACTTGATAATATATTTATTAAGAGAATCCATTGCTAAACATCTGAGAGAATAAAACAATAGAGGGTGGTCATACACTTTAGACACTAAACACAGTTGTCATGATTCTTTAGGTTAAAAGAAAGCAAACTGCTTGGATCTCGGTGCTGCAGGACACTTCCAAGAACTAAACGTCTAAAACTCAATTAGAAAGACGTACGTCACTAAATCCCAGGATGGTGATATGTTTTTAAAAATAAATAGAGAAATATGAACAAGTCTACAACTCGAATCCTGCCCTGCACATTTCCACGAAGCGCACAGCTCTGGCCTCCTTTGACCTGCGGAGAGAGATTTCTAAAGAAACAGCAGAACTGGAACCGTTAGGCCGAACGTTCAGCTCGGGTTTGGCAGCAGCAGCAGCAGACACATGCTCGACGGAGACGGCTTTGGAGCATCCCTAACCCTTGTGTTTCTGCGTGGGAGGTCGGGTAAGCACGACTGAAGTACCAACGATTTACAAAGAGGCTTGAGAAAGTTCAAACAAGCCGGGGGTAAAGGCCCCCCCGCCGCGGTGTTTGTCATTAAGAAAGAATATCCATGATCACTTAAAATCAGCAAGCACTGAAACATCTCACGGTCTGGTCAGGGGACGAAGGGAACCCAGTACAATACCAATTGTTTTATGACAAAATTTAAAACCATTTGGCACATGCTAGAAAGACATTCTTCCTTAGGAGGTGAAATACGTGTTTGAACAGGTACAAGCTGAGGAGATGGGACCGAAATAGCATCGTTGTTGACAGATGTACAGTACAGGATTGGCTCTTCCACACTCAGACTCCGGCAGCATGCGTGGGTGTACTCGGTTGGTTAAGGCCTATGGTTGAACAAAGCCACCCCGCAAAATCCACCTCCTCCGCTTCAGACCTCTTAATGAAAGCATGAATCTGAGCAGAGGAGAAGAGTGTTATTACTGCAGCACTCGAGCTGTTCAATATTTGCGTTCTGAATAACACACCCCCACAATAAATCCAGATTGCTTTTGGTCTTCCAGCCAGCTCTGACATTTGGGGAGCCACAGGAGGCGACCAGGAGAGCTCCTCTGCAGCACCACACAAAGAGCTTTCCTGCAGGACTACTGAAGTCACTGGCACGTGAAACGTTCACGCTGCAAAGCATTCCCGAGCAGTCCTGCCTACACAGCGCCCATCACGGAGCGCTTGCACCGCACGACGCGGTAACGGGGTGACTCAGCCTCCCGCTAGCACGCTCTGGAAACCGTCTGCCCGTGCGCACGAAGGATTTCTGTACAAGTCTGACTGTGTTTTGTTGAGCCAGACTGGGGCAGGGGATCACAGAGCATTAGGGATGGGAAGGGACCTTGGAAGATCATCCAGTCCAATCCCCCTGCCACGGCAGGATCCCCTAGACCCAGTCAGACAGGAACAGTCCAGGTGGGTTTTAAACCTCTCCACAGGAGGAGACTCAAAACCTGGTTGTCTGCAGAGGACCTGGAGTCCCAGCTCTACACCTCAAACCAGCAGGGCATACGGTTGGACTTCATGATCTTAGAGGTCTTCTCCACCCTAAGTGACTCTGATTCTGTGAGAAGATCCACACAAACCATTTCATGCCCTAAAAACGCCGGATTGGTTTGTGGCTACTACTAGTGCTACGGATTTTGTGACACAAAATCGATTTGAAGAGGCAAATATAGTGTTTCTCAAGAGGTGACAGATGTAGTTAGCCAGTCCCTAAGTCACACTGAATTTTGTTCTTTCAGTCTCATAAAAGTAGTCATTTACATCCTTTATTGTTGACTAATAAACCCAAGAGAGAGAGAACCCTTCTGCTCATTAATTTAAAGGCATTAGGTCATGTCCTCACTGTAATTATTGAATGGCAGACACCAGAACCCACCAGTTCTGATCTCTCTTGACAGTCTCTGTTCTAGGAGTGTGCTCTGTGAATCTGTGCATCAAGAACCACAAACTCCACCCTAGGCCCCACACCCTGGTCCCAGCTGAGGAACCCAGCTTGCAGGGAAGAGTGCTCTTAGTTCAAGAACATTCACTTACCATCAGCTGCTTCAGGTCAGCTCTCTCAGCAGGGTTCTTAATTAAACTGGGAAAACAGAAAGCAATTACACCAAAGTTAAACTCTACTATCTTTCAGAATCAACATCAAGTTCTGTCATGTCTGGAGGAGACACCACTCTGGATAAAAGCAGCAGCACCTCTCAGACACACATCAGGGTGTGTGCACAACGCCCATCCACAGCTCTCACAGGTGTAGTTTTGGGTATGAAACCCTGAGCTACCTGGTCCACTCCTGCCCCTTCTGAGCAGAGGGTCTCTAACCAAGCTGGAGAGATCCAATCCCCATCTACACAAAGACTTCTAGAACAGGAACCATCGCGTGTCTTTCGCTCAAGTCACCTCAGGCTCACTCTCAAGTACAGCCACTGCATTATTTTTCTTCCTTTGCAGCTTTAAATAAACAAACTGATTTCAAACTGTAACGAGCAGCCTCTCCCAGCACTGAATATACTGGTTTGGTGCTGGTCTCACTGCAGCGCAAGTGGAAAAGTAAATGGCTGGAGAAGGAGTGCTGTGACAAAGATGTCGGTTCAGAGAAACACTGGTGAAGAGGAGAACACTGGAGCCTGTGAGGCTTCAGCTGCGTGTGCGACAGCCGCTGCGGAATCTGCAGAGGTTACCCTGAAGTGAAGCACCTCCTGTAGAAGTGTCCTGTGCACTCAAAGCGCAGGAGGTGTCTCCACTGCCCAGAAAGCGCTAACGGCAGCTGCTGGAGTTGTATCCCACAGAGGGGAACACCTCTGAGCCCTGGGGTTCTGCCTGGGTGCACACGCCGTCAGGCTGGCGTCTGGAAAATGAGCTCTATGCACAGCAACAGGCAGAGGGAGAGGATTATGCCAATTGAAATGACATTTGCCGGGGCCACGCTGCCAAGTTACTGCGTGAACGCGGGGCCGATCCCAAACACGTCCCTTTGCAACTCAGCCACGGAGGAAATACTCACCATTTGTTAACAAAGTCTTGAAATTCAGAACCAAAAACACCGTTGGGCAGTTTGGGAGGCGGCTACAAAGAAAGGAAGGAATGTTTAAAAAGCAGCAGTCACCGGCGTAACGAACACCTGATGGTGCACAGAGAGCTGCCTCCTGTGCGTCCCGTGTGCGTGGGGAAGCTGCACAGCCCCAGCCCTGCCAGACCTCCTTGCACAGCTGAGCTCCAAACGCCAGGCAGACTCCAGCTGCCGCACGTACGAACAACAGACGTGCCATCACACCATTTATGTGAGTGAAGATGCCGAGTTTATCACTGACTCGTTTTGGTTGTTGCTCTCACAGCTGCTGGATTTTAGGTGTTTCAGTAATAGATGTGACCAGAGGCAGTTTCTATGGGGTGGGGTTTGTTTGGGTCTTCTTCCCCCTCTATACATACACGGGAGTGGTGTTAGCCCAGCCCTGAGCTGCCACTAGCCAAGGCTCAGAGCAGGTAGCAGCAGTTCGCACCGTGCTGCTCTCGTCACTACTCATGTCCACACTGGGGAAGCAAAGATCAACTACACTCCGTTAGTTCCACGAGCCTTCTGATCTACAAACTCTGTCCCAAGGAATGAGCCTGGTCAGGTTCTGAATTCAAAACAGTGTGATAAAGAAAGAGGAGGCACTAGGAAAACCTGCGCACTGCCTCGCTCTCCGTGACACTGGCTGTTGGATGGGAGCTGAGTTTTCATCCTCACACTGTGGGCCCTGGGTCACTTAGATGTCCAGAGCAGAGACGTGACCTGCACTCAGTCACCTGCTGGTGCATGGACTGTGCTGGATGTAGCAGCTCAGGCTTGTGCTCCAGCAGAGGTGGCAGAAGATGAATAAATCTTGCCAAACTTTCACCTACTGCAGCTTTTCAGCTTGAAAACCCACAGCAGCTGAAGCAACGGTTGCTAACTCTGTTCCAGGAGCCGACGCCGTGGCAGCAGAGCGTTACGTAACGTGCAGAAGGGGTTTGTGATCGCGGATGAGGAACGGGGGCAGTTCATCAGCGCAGGTACAGCAGCACAAGCCACGCTGGGATGCGCGGGGATCGAGACGGCAGCTGCGTCTAGGTGTGCCAGGCATTTAATAACTCGTTCCCCTGGAACAGCTGCTCTGTTCAGCTCCTACAAACCACAGGAGCAGGCTTTTGTTTGGGTCTTTGTGGACACACGCAGCGGAGTCGCACGAGTGTCAGCAGCTCTTGTGGAAACACTGCAGACAGACAGTCAGCTCTGAAACACCCATCTCTGTGATCTTGCCTTTTAGCTTTGCTCTTTGGGAGATACTGTGCCATCAGGTAATGTCATCACAAGATTAAAACAAATTAAAAACCCCAGGGGTTTTTTTTGATGCCTTTTTTTGCACTTAACAGTCCCAACAGGCTGCATGATCCAGGCTGGAAAACACACAACCCCGTTTAAACAATGCAGAGAGATGAGCTATGATCTTCCTAAGAAACACTGGGGCCAATACAGACAGCAAAGGTGTCTCCCTCGTGAAAGACCAGAGGACTCTGCTCATCCTAACACGAACCCCAGAGTTCCAGAGGAGTTTACAGCAGGCTCAGTAAGAGAGCAAACAGCTGGTTACCTCGTTGACGATGTAGTCGAGGAGTTCAAAGATCGCCATCGGGGGTCTGCTGTCTGGTCCATAGGCTGAGAAGAGACCAGGAGTGAAGAACAGAGTGTTACTGTCTGCTCCTGCAGCAGGGCTGCTTGAAGCAGCTGTCACACACACTAGTCTTACAATGCAGCCAGTGGATTTACAGGGAAAGAAGTGGGAAAGCAGCAGGGTAGTTCTTCCAGGCACTGAGACACTGTTCCCAGGTGTGAGCCAAACCACCAGGCTTCGCTGGGAGCCATCCTGCTGCACCTTAGAGACGAACCGTAACAACAGTCTGGGATCTTAATGGTGCTTGTGAACAGCTCCATTACTAACAACAGGATCTCTGGTCCCGGGTTCTCAGGTACCTCCTCACAGTGAGGCTGAGCCAGGTCTCCAACGTGATCATAGAATCATCAGGGATTGGAAGGGACCTCAAAAGATCATCCAGTCCAATCCCCCTGCCACAGCAGGATCCCCTAGATCCAGCAGCACAGGAATATGGACAGGTGGGTTTTAAATGTCTCCAGAGAAGGAGACTCCCCAACCCCCCTGGGCAGCCCCTGCCAGGGCTCTGGCAGCCTCACTGGGAAGAAATTCCTTCCCATATTGATGTGGAACCTCCTGTGTTCCCACTTACACCCACTGCCCCTTGTCCTATCCCTAGATGACACTGAGCAGAGCCTGGCTCCATCCTCCTGACATCCACCCTTCACATATTTATAGACATTCATTAGGTCACCCCTCAGGCTCCTCTTCTCCAAGTGATCCCGATGGAATTTTAAGTTTAAAGCCACCACACGCAGAAGAACTTAACAGAAGGTTGGAACTTACAGCTCACTGGACGACCTGGTGTTCTTTGCCTGGGTGAGGTCTCTGTGACTGGAGAATCTCCTTCTACTGGGCAGCCAAACATGAGTTCAAGCTCCTTGGAGTCAGGAGGAGGAATCGGGTATCTGCCAATTGCCATTTCTACCAGGGACAAGCCCATGCTCCATATATCTGATTGCACCGAGTAATGAGTTCCCTGTAGTCTTTCTGGCTACAAGAAAGAAAAAAAAGAGGACTACTATAAAAAGAAGGAAAATAACCCCCTGAATTCTGCAACAGCCTGGATAAAACAAAGAATGAAACCCAACGTGGAGTGCTAGTTACACAACAATCATCGACAGCAGGGAAACACGTTCCACAGCAAAAGCTGCTCATTGTGAGCGGCCTCTCACTGCAGAGCAGGATGTGGTTTGGCACAGCAATCCCAGAGGTGGTGTCGGAGAGAGCACACTAAGGGAGATGTGGCAGGAGAAGGGGCTTCAGACACTATCAGAAGGAACAAACACAATCAGCATCACGGCTTGGGCTGTGTCAGAGAGCCCAGGAGTTAAACCCATCTGTATAAACCACACATTGAAAAAACTGAAGGCAGACAGCCCTCCGCCCTCATTGCTTCTACCAGAAGAAAAAAGGCAGAGCTGGTAGTAGGTCAAGGACAAAGAAGAGATGGAGCTGTGAATTTTTTTGCTAATTATCACCAGGGCACAAAACCCTGAAGAGGAATTGTGGCTTCAGTGGCAAGAGAATACTGGCTCTGATGTTGAAACGCAGGCCCCACGCCGAGCAGCAGCAGCATTATTGGACTCTCCCCTTTAAGCTCAGGCCCACGTGGTCTCGGTCCTACGGCAGAGTCTCTGAACACCCCGACTGCACGAGCTAATTGCTTGTTTGCTGAACAAGTTGTACAGTGGAGACCTGTTACTTGCATTAACTGTGACCTTCACATAATGCAAAGAGTTTATCTGAGGAGCAGGTTCCAAGGCATTCCTCATCTGCAGGGATAAAGAACAGCCTGTAAATAGTCTCAGATTAGCTGCCGTGGCCTTGTCCACACTTGCCACTCCCACGCGTTCCCTCCTTGCTGCAGCCCAGTTGGGATCCCAGGAGCAGTCAGAACAGAATCTCGAGCGAGGCAGCACTTCACTGACCACAGCAACACTGTGGAAAAGACTGGAAAAAGAACCACCCTGGACAAGGAAAGCAAACTATAAACACTGAGCAGCTTTAGAGAGAAGCGTATACAAGCCCCAAATGCACCAACAGACTGGACTGTGCAACGTGAACGTGACTGCATCTCCCTCACAGTGCTAGAAAATACTCCAGCTGCTTGGCTTTGCTTGCTCCAGCTCCTACATCCCCCCCTGCCCCACACACAATCCAATACTGGAATATTCTGGGAACGCAGGATGCTCTGAACTACCAGCAGCAGTTGCAATGGCACTAGCTGGTTTCTTGTCTGACTCCTAACGACCACCACGTGCGATCAGCTCGGAGCTGCAAACCTCTACTTACAGACATGTAGGAGCGCGTGCCGACAAACGAGTTCGCCATGGAGTCTATCAGTTGTCCGCTGACACCAAAGTCACACAGCTTGATCTCTCCTCTGGAGTTTACCAAGATGTTGGATGGTTTAACATCTGGGGGGAAAAAAAACCCCAAGGAATTAAAAATAATTGCCTTTATAATAGAGAAAACGGGAAACTAGAGATGGAAATGACATGGAAGGTGTGAACTGCCATGTCTCTGTCGCTATTCCTGTGACGCTACTCTAGCCCTTTTCTGGGAAAACTCACCTGGGAGATTTGGTTCCCTACCCAGCTCCATTTCACCAGTTTGATGTAACTACAGATAGGTGAAATGTTTTAAATTCAGTGCAAAAACAGTTAGTTTTAAGTTTTGGGTTCACCCCGTTTCTTGGCTTTCAGATTAGGGATTGGAAGAGCCCTCAAAAGACCATCCAGTCCAACTCCCTGCCACAGCAGGATCCCTTAGATCAAGTTGCACAGGAACATGCCCAGGTGGGTTTGAAACGTTTTCAGAGAAGGAGACTCCACAACCCCCCTGGGCAGCCCCTGCCAGGGCTCTGGCACCCTCACTGGGAACAAGGTCCTTCTCACACTGATGTGGAAACGTCCTCTGCTCCAGCTCACACCCACTGCCCCTTGTCCTATCACTAGGTGCCCCTGAGCAGAGCCTGGCTCCATCCTCCTGACACCCACCCCTCACATACTGATCAACACTCATGGTGTCACCCCTCAGTCACCTTTTTTCCAAGCTCAACAGACCCGGCTCCCTCAGCCTTTCCTCATCACGGAGGCTCTCCCCTCCCTTCATCATCTCTGTGGCTACTTCAAGTATTAAACTTGGGCACCTACGACCTCCTGGTAACGACCGGCATTGGAGACCCATCTGAAAGGCCACGGCAGCACAATCCCTCTTTAACGATGTTCCTTCACGTAGAAGGAATCAATAGAGAGGCCCTACTTATTTATTTTACAAAGGCCAGTGAGCTACGGCAGCCACACGCTATCATCCCGAGCTTAGCCTCAGGCACACAAGCATAAATCATCCTTCTTGGACGCCTGTTCTTGTTGTTCTGGGGCTTGTTTGGGGGGTTTCTTTGTGGTGGTGGGGAGAGGGGGGCGGCCTTGCTTTTATTTGTTAGTGCTGTTTTTAAAAGCCCTACGAAAACGTTACCCTGCTGCTGAAATGCTGCAGTGGAGTTTGTTTACCCCTGCTAGAACCCCTCATGATTTCAAATCCATCACTTGCTCTAAAAGGGAATTTAATAAGGGTCACCGGTAGCTAAGCAACTAATAACAGCTCTTCATGAATGCAAAGGTGCAGAGAACAATCGCCGAGGATTTCTTCCCAGCTGTAAGAAGGTTTAATACATCGGGCTGCTTAGCTGGTCATTGCCAACGCATTATCGAGACAAGTGGCCAGCTCACATCTGCGGCCGCGGTCCACAGCTGACCCACGGAACAAAGAGGTGCCACCCGTTCCCTTTGAAGCGAGATCGGCTCGGCCCGTCACAATTCCACCCTACGCTGCTACTCAAGAGCAGATCCTGAGGTCTGTAGCACAACCTCACGTGCTTTTTGCTCTCCAACACAAACACACTGCAGGCAGCTTTCACTGCAGCGAGCGAGGAGCTGCCCCTGCTTTGGCACGTCAAGAGGATGGTCACTGGCCAGATGATACCGACGTGGCCCCTCATGCCTGGGTGAAGTTCCCCATTCATAAGGTTATGCCTCGGTGAACGAGATCCATGGAGACTGGAAATTAAGACAGAACTCTGTTTTAGCTGTTTCTCCCCTGTTGTCATTTTAAAGGACAAAGCACATTTGAATAGTTACCTGCTTTTGGAAATGGTGGCTACTGTTTCTGGTTCCTGACACACACTGAAGTAACTGGGAATACCTGGGCATGCTGGAAAGAGCGTTTTGGGATGATGTGTGGGTGTTCAAGCTCTTCCAGACTCAGCTGCAGGGTGGCAAGCCTACAGCTTGTCCACTTGGCCTGGACCAAGCATCAGCCCATAGGAAATGATCCAACACAATCTGCTCCCTGATCTTAACGCAGACAAAGTTGTGCCCGACTGCATCATCTTTTGACAGCAAAGAAATGCTCAGCGGCCTTTGCCAGGTAGCCACCCTGCTTCTGGTGGGGGAAGCATAGGGGCACATATTTTGGGTGCACTACTTTGGATTCCCCATCCCTAGGCAAGTCACTGGCCTATAAACATCTCTCTCCTCAACAGATTTTCCTCCTGTAAGAGCAGCAGAGCTACTGGGCAGCTCGTGAAGCTGAAAACAGAACGTCAGGCACCGCTTAACCCTAGGCAGGGCTTCAGTAAAGAAGGATGTGAGAGGCCTTCTAGGCAGCCAGCTAAACCTTCCGCGTGTTCTACCTCCTCTGTGCACGTTCCTCACCCCAGCACACCTCACAACAAAGAGGAGGAGCCCAGCATAGAAGCCCCAGTTGGCAGTCTACAATTCCAGCAGAGGGATACAGGCAAACACCAAAGCCAAAGCCATCGACCAACCCTAAGCAGATGGTGCCTGGCTCCATCCAGCAGAGCAGGGGGATCTGCACCTACAGATCTGGGTAAAAACAAGGTGGAAAACACACATTTGCAAATACATGCTGCAGAGCCTGAACAAAGGAATAGGTACAGCCCCTAGATGAGTCCTGCTTATCGATGCCCATCTCCTAGCTGCCTTCAGAACAAAGACATAAATCACTGCTTATCTCTACAGCTCATGAATACTTCATGTTCATAATGAAGTGACAAAACACCCCAGCACTAGCATTCCCCTGTCAGTGAAACAAACAGCATTTTCCTCCTAAGCATCTTACAGACTCCAGAATCCACCTGGTCTTCTGCAGACCTTCTAGCAGACAATCCCACACCGAACCCCTCTCACACAGCAAATGGTGACTCCTGACTGGAGCTTGAGCTCCAGCCTGCCTTTCCCTGAGCATCTTGTTTTCCTCGCACGGTGCCGGTGTGATGTTTGGAAGGCTGCTGCCTTCCCACCCCTCCAAACGTAGCACGCTGAGCTATTTTAACTCCAGAGTGCCTGAGCACTTCAGCTGTTTCTCTGGAAACCAGAGATTCGTACTGCCAAAGGGAAAGGGGTGCCAAGGCACCCTTTGAAGTAGGTGCTGTCACGTGCAAGAGACGGAGATCTACAGAGGTGACCCAGCACCTTCGTTCGGTAAGTGAAGAATTTAAGCCCTGAGGAAAACAAAAGGACATCTCATATCACCAGCTCCAGGGTTTTGCAGTCCTTTACGACTGTCACAACTTATTGATTGATCCATAACACATCACTGATTAGTCTTGCTGATTTCTTGGCCTTCTCTTGCAGATCAGCAGCACTGTTACCTGCCTGACAGCGGCGTCCTGCACCCAGAATGCTGGGTGCTAGTTTCTGCCAGGGCCTGGTTGAATGGGGCCCTGAGCAACCTGGCCTAGTGAAGGTGTCTCTGCCTACGCAGGCTGGGGTGGAAACTGGATGATCTTTAAGGTTCTTTCCAGTCCTGGCCATCCTATGATTCTATGGTCATGAAGCAACCATTAGCCTCTCATGGAATCTTTACCCTGCAAGACATTACTGTGACCTTTTGCCCTATGCTGATGCTGAAGAAACCTGAACAAACAGGTACAGCGGGTCGATGCTTTTTAACCTCAATAAAATCAAGAAAATGAGCCAACACTTTCTTACCTCTGTGCATTATTTTATGCTTTTCTCTCAGGTATGTGAGTCCTTTTATTACCTAAAGAGAAGGAAAGTCATTAACGGGACGCACGAGCCAATTGCTCACTTTGTCTGCACAAGAACTCCGACGGAATGCACCGTAACAGCACTGCCAGGACATCAGCCCTGCCAGCCAGGATTACTTTTCAGCTGGCACCTCCAGCTCACTGCAATTCCTGCACGCAGAGCTCACCAGAGACATGAAAAGCCAACCTTCCAACATTTTTAATCAGGTATTAACTCTGTTCCTATCGAGAAGCATCAGCTGATACAAGAGCAGCAAATCAAAGCCGACGCAACAGAATCTGCAACTCATTCCAGAGCTACCGAATGACACAAAGGTGGCTTTTTAAAACCAGTCTGCTAATATTTCCCTCTCCCACTTCCTCTAGTCCAGAAGCTTCCTGGATGTGGGCTGACCACAGAGGCAGCAAGGCCCCCCACCCTCAGGTTCCGTGCGCCCCACACACTTACCGCAATGCTAACTTTGCCCAGTATCTGCTCCGGAATTCTCCCAGCCTTTTTCAGTACTTGATCCAAGGAGCCACCATCCTAATAAGAAATGTTTAAACAGTCAAGCTTTAATCAAATTACCCTTGGACACTTTGCACAGGACTGTAGACTGAGGGCTAAATTTGGCAAGAAAAAAAGCAGCATTGCTTTTCACGTTTGATTTCCCATTGTTACGGTGCCCATCTGCAAAAAACTACA
>VXBP01009872.1:0-59887 GCA_013400115.1 Rhinopomastus cyanomelas | reverse complement strand
CTCCCCGCCCGTCACGGCGGCGTGTTGGCGCGGAGGGGAGCACCGCTCAAACCGCTTCTCGCCTCTGCCCGCTCTCGCTTCTGCCCCTTTGCCCCGCTCTCCCCGCCCCGCTTCCCCAGCTGGGGGCTGTTCTCGCCTCGCCTCCCTCCCCGTGGGGCGCAGGGAGCCGAGNTGAGGAGAGAGACCTCTCTGGGCAGCAGAGACCCACGAGGGACAACCCATGAAGGTGCTTTTGTGAGCTGGGAACAGGTGAGGGGAGACTGGTGAGCAGGCGCTGGTGAGAGGGAACCTGGTGAAGGGAGGGAGACCCGTGAGAAGGATCTTGCTCAGAGGAGCCCTGTGAGATGATCCCTGTGAGGGGAGATCCAGGAGCAGGCACTGGTGAGGGGGAGCCCCGTGCGATGGTCCCTGTGAGGGGAGATCCAGGAGCGGGCACTGGTGAGGGGGAGCCCCGCGAAATGATCCCTGTGAGGGGAGATCCAGGAGCGGGCACTGGTGAGGGGGAGCCCCGCGAAATGATCCCTGTGAGGGGAGATCCAGGAGCGGGCACTGGTGAGGGGGAGCCCCGTGCGATGGTCCCTGTGAGGAGCGTTTCTGTGAGGGGAGTCGCGTGCCGTGGGACCGCTGAGGGGAGGCTCGTGAGGGGCCTCTGCTGAGGGGACACCTGTGAGAGGAGGCTCGTGAGGGGCGTCTGTCGAGGGGCCGCCTCTGAGGGGAGACCCGTGGGGGCTCTCCGATACCAGGGAGCTCCATGACGAGAGCCCCGTGAGGCGGAGCCGCTGCCGACAGAACCCCGGGGTGCTGTCGGGGCGCTAAGGACCCCCAGAGCCGTTCCCGCCCTCCCGGCCGGCCCCAGCACGGCGCCCGGCGGAGGCACAAGATGGCGCAAGCGGCTGCCCCCGCCCGCCGCCGGNGGGGGTCGGGACCTGCTGCCGCTGTCCCCTGCTCCGTCGGTCCCGCCCGCAGTCCATCCCGCAGCGCCCGGAGCCCTGCGGGGGTCCCGCTTCTCCCACGGTACGTCCGCAGCAGGTCGTTCACGGCCCCGCGACCGAGCGCGGCTCCGAGCCGGCCTTCTGTCCGTCCGGGGAACCCGTCTGTCTGTCCCCGTCACCCAGTTCGTGGTACCCGCCGTGTCAGCATCGCTCCGTGGAAATGTGGGCTCGTCCCTTCCCGCCTCCCCGCCCCGGGAAGGGACTCGCTGGGGTCCGTGGCTTGTGGCTGTGGAGCCCTGCCCGAGCCCAGCCAGCACCTCCCGCTGCACCGAGCCCAGAGCGGCCCCGTTTCTGTGGGAAACCCCATGTGCAGAGGGCTCTAGGCACGGGGACTGTGGGCTTTGGAGTGCCCTATGGCCAGGGATGGGGTAGGATGGGATGGCCACCGTGGCCGTGGCATGGTTGACCATCCGTGCTCACGCACCAGACCCAAAGTCATCGCCAAGTCGTGTTTGTGAGCAGAGGTGGTAGCTCCAGAGAAGGGACGTCGGAGTGCGAGTTGTGAGGGTGCCAGTGAGCGACTTCAGTCCTGCAGGCGTTGTGGTCTCCTGGTTTGCTTCACACAGCCACATCGGTCTCACCACCCGCAGCACCAGGGCTGCCGCGAAGGGGTTTTTGCCCCCGACCCGCTGTGCACGTGCCCCGCCGAGAAATCGCTGTTTGCCTTCTCCCGGCGATGCTGATTAAGCACCTGAGAAAGATGCTGTTCTGCAGTGAGGTACCCGTGTGCTGCCTGCCCCTTCTTCGCTTGGAAGCCTTAAAGAGAAGTAGGGATTGTTTTAGGAACAAGCACGTTTTTCCGTGGTTGCAGGGGGGGAAAGCGTGCGCTAGATCAACCAGGAGTGTTTGGGACACCAGGCTTGTGGGCTAATTCCCATAATAAACCTTGCCACGTGGTTCGGAGCAGCCACTGTAACTCACAGACAGCCTTAAGTTACTGGTGAAGCGGGCGTAGCGAGGCAGGTCTCGTTACTCTGTTGGGCTTCCCGAGGATGCAGCGATGTAGTGGTGGTTCAAAAAGTGCTGATTTCTGGGGGGAGGAAGGGCAAGCAGGAGAATTTTTGACAGCAGAACTTGAGTAAGTTAAGCTGAGTTGATGTCTCGCTGATCTCCCGCTGCGGTCCGGCTCTCCCTGTGTGTTTGTTTCTGCTGCAGCTTGGCGGCTCGGCGGCTCCTCGCTTTGGGGTGTGTTTTGCTGGCCCCGCTAGCGAGTCCCTGGCTGCACGATCGAAGTTTTCCAGCTCTGAGGAGTTTCCCCCTCCTCGGTGGGCTTGTGCGCTCCGGCCGCGGTGAACAGCGAGGCAGCGAGTGCCTGCGCTCTGCTGAATTTCAGGGACCTTCCTTCCCGCGCCGGAGTCAGTCAGCACCAGAGCACATCCTCGCCGCGGGGACGGGTGCTGCGTTGGGAGCGGTGCTGTGCGCGATGGGATGCTCCGCTGCCACCCCTGTGGTGGTCTGCCTGTTGGGAGCTGCTGGTCAGCGCGTTGGAGCGGGCTCAGCAGCGAGACAGTATTTTCTTTCCCTTTTTTTTTTAATTTCCTGGAGCTCTTTGTTCTGGTGGTGGACAGCTTTTGTCTCGTAGTGCTGAGCCCGGCATTCAGAGGCAGCGAGTATAGGATACGAGAGGCTCCCAGGCTCTGCTCGGTAACAGCTTTGGAATTAAACATCGTCATTTATATTTAAGTAGGCTTAACTTCTAAATTATTGAAGCTATAAGCTTTCACTAATTCCTGCTCCAAGCGGCTTTGTTGGGGTTGGGGGGTGTGTGGGGTTTTTTTGAGATACAAGAAAAAATAGCTTTTTTCCCCCTAAATTGGTGTCATACCCCATGTCTTTTCTTAATAGACACAGAGAGGATCAGGTATCGTTTCCCCAGGAGCACTCACAGGCTCTGTATGAAATTCAAGCCCACTTTTGGGCTTCGACTCTCTCTCTCAGGGGGTTTCAACAGGAGGATCTCAGGACGTGGTTTTCCCGCGTGGTGGCTTGCGAGATGGGCTGGTCGCAGCCCAGCCGCAGGTGATGGGACCCGTTCTGGGTGTGAAGCTCATGCAGTGCCAGTGGTATGTGAACGTCTGCCGGGGCCACTGCAGTGCCAGGATTAAACCTCTTGGAATTATTTAAAAGCCTATAGAGAGGGGAATAGTGAATTGACCCACTCCTGATCTGCCCAGCCAGCCCCTCCCCAGAGTGAGAAAGCCTAAACTGCTTGCATTCTGCTGCTTCTTGTTGCCTCTTGGGGTCTGGACCTTGCCCAGCCCAAGTTCCTGTGCTCTCACTTAGGAGCTGGCAGAGCGAGGGTCCCAGATTTGAGGTTACAGCACAGTTCTCTGCTCCTCTTCTTCTTGCTCAGTCCCAGTTTTGCCCCTGGTGCAATCAGCCCAGTGTGACCCATTGGAGAGCTGCTGAGCTGCTCTCATGTGCTGCTGAGAAAGCCTCTTGCCTCCTTCTCTGTCCACCTGAACTTTTCTGTCTCCAGTTTCCTTGCTTCTGGACTGTCCCATCTCTCAGTGTACCGAGTGCTAAGCAGTGACCCTGTACAGCGACAGCGCCTTGCTTTCAACCCTCTTGGCACACTGCTCACCCCACCCCTCCCCATCCTGCTGCCTCAAAACGTGTTCTCAGCACCACTGCCTGGGGATGGCCGGACCCATTTTGCTCACCTCGCTGCAGTGCTGGGATCTAGTGGGCACAGGATGGGGTCCTGGAGCAGCGTGCTGGGGAGCTTGTGAGAAGCCACTGCTGGTGCCCCCCCCATCTCCCCTTTTGGGCAGTTTCTGAGCAGCCCATGCACTTCCCTTTAGAGCAGATCTGGGGCAGAAGGTGCTTTCTTCCACATCCTCTGTCCGCTCTGTTTCATTTTTCCAGATACTTTTTATTTGCTCTGACAAAACACCACAGGACCCCCCTTCCTCTGCAGATTAAGAATCCCCGTTTAAATCAACCAAACAACATAGGTCAGGAGCGGGAACACTCCGTTCAAAATGGCTTTGAAATCGCCCACTTATTTGAACTTTACTGGAGCTTTTAGTTTTACAGAGTTTAGAAACCAATAAATTATGGAGCGGGGCTCATGAAAATCGACGCGGGTCTCTTTCTCCGAGAGAACGCGGGACACGGTGGTTTTTTGCAGGAAAATAAAACTGATTGTTTACACATGTTGCGGAGCCACGGGCGAGCGTATAAACCCCACGGCGAAGGAGGGGAGCACGTCAGTACCCACAGCGTAGGAGAAGAGAGAGGCGAATCGACGACGGCGCTGAGGACAGCACGCGGCACGCTGCTCCGGCCCCGCGGTTATATCGGGTGTCAGTGCTGTATCGCACCCTCTGCTCGACAGCAGCCCAGTCACTTAACGACCCAGACCTGCTCCTGCGCTGGTAATTTAAAACCAGAGTTTCAGAGCAGAGTAGAGGATTTGCTGGGTTTTTTCCCTTGGTTTTTTGGGTTGTTTTACAGTGTTGATGAAGCCAGCGGTGAGTCGGGAGGATGAGGGTTGTGGCTGAGTTGTGGAGATGCAAGAAAGGGTCTTTGCTGTGAAACCTGCGAGTGCCTGAGAATGGAGCTTTGGAGCGAGCAGAGCTCGGTGCAGCGGCTCAGCGCTCTGAGAGGAGCGAGGCCACGCTTCCCTCCACCCTAAATTCAGGCTGGGAGGTGATAAGGCAGAGGGGATGTGGCTGCACTGCCCGGTGGGTTTGGCAGGGAGATGCCAGGGTGCCTGTGGTGCTCTCAGCAACCTCATGCCATCACGCTCCCCGCAGCCGCTGTGTCTCAGATCCACAGGCATCGTCACCCACCACACGGCCAGTCTGTTCCATGATGGTCTGTGTGAGGGACAGCTCCTCCCTGCTGCTTGCTTGAGGGGTTTGGGGGCTGAAATGGAGAACCTGGGCTGTTCCTCTGTTCTGCATAAGAGCAGCATCAGAGGGGAAGCCTGGAGGGACCCCAGCGGTTCCCTTCTTGGTCGCTGCCTTCACCGTCCTCCTGAGCGGTTCCTGCTCCATGTTTGTGTCGCTGATGCCCTCTGTGGTTGGACTGTGATCTGGTCAGGGCTGCAGAACACGTGGGGAGTGCAAATAACCCCACAGCTCCACTCCGCTCTCAGGATGCCTCGCCGCGGATGGAGCTACTGTGGGCAATTAACTCGGGAAAGGTCTTTGCCCTCTCCAGCTAAACCAACAGGTTTCACTCAGCTTTCTTCAGAGATGGGGGAGCCCATGAGTTCTCAGTGCTCGCTCTCGAAAGGCTCTTTGTGCTGTGAGCGCTTCCAGCTTCCACGCTGTTTAACAAGTGACCTCCTGGGATTTGCCCAGTCTGGTCTCCAGCATCTGAAAACTATTTGAGGCCGCTTCTCCTGCTCTTTGGGCCATATTTGCTTTCCTGGGCTGAAATCAGTGTCCCCACCAAGGGCAGCGGCGCTGGGCGTGTCCCTGTGCTCTGTGTCGGGTGGTCAAGAGGTCGGGTTATCCTCGGCAGAGACCTCCCGCTGTCGCTTAACGAGTGGAGGTGGTTTATGTGCCCTGATGGAAAAATCCCTTTATATAACCTCCCACCCGAGAGGAAAGGGAATAAAACATTTCAGAGCTAGTAAACTTTACTGCTAGCGACATGTCAGGACTGCTACAGCCGGTTCTCCTCTCAGTGTAAGGGTTTTGGGGTGCCAGTTTGTGCTTCAGGACAGTGACTGCTTTGCTCCTTGTGTTCTGGGTCAGCCTTGAGGAGATTTAAGGTGGGGGACCAGCTGGAATTTTAGGCTGTCAATTACATCAACCTTAAACCCATTACAGTCTGCTGGACAACATCTTCCAGGTATCTTTGTCCTTCTTACCCTCCACCAAACCAGCCACCACTGGAAACCTGGGAGCTGCTTTCACAGGGGTGTCCCAGGTTTCTGGTCCTAACGCTCCTCTGCATCCCACTATTAAAAACCTCTGCTCCTGGGCTCATGGGACTCCAAGAGCATCTTGCTTTGCTGTTACTGAAGTGGGACTGGAGGGCAGGGCCATGGTGGTGCTAAGGTTTGTGCACAGCACAGTAAGATTACACTCATGTGAGTGGTTTGCAAGTGGCTCTTGTGCTGTTGGTGTGAGGAGAGAGGAGCTGGGGCTGCCTCAGTCTCCCCTGACCGTGCTGAGCAATATCTCACCTCACCACAAGCTCAGACTGGGCCCTTGGCAGGTCATTTCATCTCTCTCTGATTGATGGTCCCTGTCTAAAACGGGAGTAATAATACAGGCTTCAGTCTGTCAGGACTGCGTGCTCTGGGGTCAGGGATGACCCTGCTGGCCGCGGGGTCCAGCAGGACGAGCCGTGATGCGACCGAGGTCCTGTGCGATGGATGTCACCGCTAATTAAAGCAACGGGATTAGCTGCTGTGTTTTTCAGGAGGAAAAGCCAAAATCACCTTCCCTGAATGGAAAAGGGCATTGCCAGGGTACGAGCGGGTTCTTCTGAAGCATTGAACGTGAATCACAGTGTCAAGTAAAAAATAATTAAACATTCCTTTTTTTTTACTTGCTTTTTTTTTTGGTTATTTTTAAATGTACTTCAAAGCGTCTTTTAAGCTTCCCATTAATTCCAAGTTCTTTCTCTCAGCGCTAAATAAATCTCCTGGTTCAAAAGCCCAAGTGCTAATTGGTTTCTCCGAGGGTGCCTGTCTGCTTGATCAATAGGGGAAGTAGTTTTTGTTAAATATTTGCACATACAGTCACATATTGTATTGCTCGGGGAGATGGTAAATGTTGCTCGAAAGGCAACTTGTAGAATGAGGGTTTCAATAATTTTCTCATGGCCTCTATGTCAGAGCTAATAACACCTCCTCCCGCTGTCGTTTTAGTGGAAAGCAGAGCGATTCTCCCCCGTGTGCTGCCGGCACTCAGCCCGGCACCCCCGGGCACCCCATAGCATCCAGTGCAACTTGGTCTAGTTGATCCTGCTCTGGCAGGGAGATTGGACTAGATGATCTTTTGAGGTCCCTTCCAATCCCTTATGACTCTTACCTATGATTCTGCTGGCTCTGCCCCATGCTGCCAGGTGTTGTATGGGATGAGCTGGGTACGTGGCTGCTTGTCAGAGACCGGTGGGGTTTTCAGAGTCCCACAGTGATTTCCTCTCTGTCTCTCGAGGTGAGAGGTCTAGGTGGTCCTGCTGTGGCGAGAGGATTGGACTAGATGGTCTTTCAAGGTCCCTTCCAGTCCCTAATGTTCTGTGATTCTCTCAATGAATTGCACTCTGGTGTTTCTGTGGGCCTTCGGAGTGTCATGTGCTTGCAGCTTGCTGTGTCCTTGTATTTATGCTGGTGGGGTTGACTCCTCTTCCCCGTTACCTCCTCGCTCTATCCAGCGTGTCTGAGCTGACCCCTAGAACAAACACCGGTGACCTTAATGTCCTGCCATGGAGATTCCTCTGTGAGCATCCCTGTCCCTTTGCTGCATCCTGGGGAGGCAGGGCTCTGTGTTCAGAGTTTGCCCTCGAGACCTGGAGCCCCACGGTGCCAGTCTCAGAAGGCCAAATCCCAGTGTCCCTGTTTGAAGCTCAGTACTTGAAAGCCACTTTTAGTGTAAATAATCCCATGGTAGCGGCCAGGTGGGCAAAGAGGGGTGTTTAGAAGGGCATGAAGAAGGTGTAAGGTGCCCAGTTTCTATCATGCCTTGCACCCTGTTCTCTCCAGAGAGATCTTAGGTTGGGCTGTTTGGGGACCAGTTTCTCTTATCAGTTCCTCGTGGTGTGTGGCATCCCACAGCCTCAGTCTTCCTTGGAGAGACTTCAGAAATGTGATGGATTGAGAAGAATGTCCTTCTCACCAAGTCCATGCTGTGCTTGGTGACCAAAGCTCAGGTTTTTAAGGCAATTTTGGGTCCCTCTCTTTAGAGGAAGATGCGGATAGACAGCTTTAGGATGTCTGATGTGCTCATGATGCCCAGGATAGGTGTGAGGACTTTTGAAGAGCAGCAGGTGCCTCTTGGCATCTTTCAGCATCTAAATATCTTGGGAGGGAAGTGGCTTTTGGCTGAGTTTATGTGTAAATCCCGTTGACTGGATGATCTTTCGAGGTCCCTTCCAATCCCTGATGCTCTGTGATTCTGTGAACAGCAGAGCTTAACTTCTCGCAGTTCCCCCAGATGGGATGAGTTTGCTTCTCCTCATGCATTTGGTTAGCCGGTCACTCAGCCCTGAAGCCCTAGAAAAGGACTAGTGGGATTTCTTCAAGGTCATGGAAGCATCCTGTGAGAAAAGCAACACTGAGGAGGAATTTGGGTGCTTTGGACACTGTGAGGTGCATGAAGGTTACAACCAGCTGCATGCTGTTCCGTGGCACGGCACCGCACCTCAAGGCACAGCCCCACTCTCAGCTACAGCCCAATGTCCCTCCCCAACCCGCCCTGTGGCTGAGGGCACCAGTCGTGATCGTGTCTCCACGCGTGCTGCTGGCACAGCCTGCAGTTGGGACGCAGACCAAGTGTTTATGGAGGTAAACATGATTATCTCCAATCACAGGCCTTAATGATGGTTATTATAGCGACAGCCATTGTGGGAAGGGCGTGTAATTATGTTGATTCTCCCTTTTATTGTGCGTCTCATCATAAGCTGGTTTGTCTGAGAGTACAGGGGAGCTGGGGGAAGACTGGGTGGTTCTTTCATTAGGGGTTTGTTGTTGTTGTTCTTAGGCTAAAGGCCGAAATCTTGTTCCGTCTTTCTGGAATCAGAAGTCCTCTTTGGACACCCGGGATCTCATCCTGCCTCGTGCGCAGGAGCGGGGCCCCAGCGTGACGGTGGGTGCTGCTGAGGCTCTGGCCACTTTGCAGAAAAATGCGGAGCATCCATCTAATTCCTTAATTTTCACCAAAACCTAGTAATTGATGGGTTGGGGCTGGCTGTGGTCTGACTTGCTGAGAGGACCCCAGGGCTATCTCATAAAAAAGGAGTCACGGTGAGCGATAGATCACCGAGATGGCTGGAGCTAGCCTGACGTTTTAAGGCTTAATGGGTTAATGAAGTGTGTGGTTTAGGTGTCTGTCACCAGGCAGGGTTTGTCCGTTCCCTGCTCGTACCTTGACGGCAGTACCTTTGACCTGCCCTGCGCCAGCGCGGCCGCCTTTGTCTGCTCCGTCCATCTGCCTCGGCTCAGGTTGCACTCAGTGTTTATCCCCCGTAATCCAATTTAAGTTGCTGTAGAAAGCAAGGGGGATTTGCAGAGAGAATGAAAAAAGTCTCACTGGGTTTGCAGAGCAGAGGACACAGACCTTTCTTATTTCTCCTTCTCCAAAGGAACTGCCTCTCCTCTTATTTTTGCCATGAGTTAAGGATCTGCACTCCGCTCCGTTTTTGAGCCTCGCGGGCTAGGATCCTACTCTTGGTGGGGGTCTGCATTAGGGACAGACACTACAAAGGTTGTCTTGTGGCTGGTGTTTGCCAAGAGAAGTTACCTGTGCATGTCCCAACCCTCTGAGCAACTTAGGAGCTGGTCCCTCTGCACCCGTGAGAGAGGGGAGAAGCTGTATCGCAGGTCTGAGCAGCTGGAAAGCTCCACCCATTGGGTGGCTGTTCCACTCAACAGAGTGGGAAGAAAGTCTTTCCCCATATTCAAATGAAATTGAAGTTTTCTAACTCAGTTGGGATTGCTTCTTCACTGATCTTCTTCACAAAACGATATGGTTGTCTCCATCCCTGCCTTTAGAGCCTTCAGGTACTGAGCCGAGGCCCCTTCCTTGGTTGCTTTTTGTCTTTGAGGTCAGCGAACCAGACTTTGGACAGTAACTCCAGTTGTGTCGTTTCCTGTCGGGGGAAATTATACCCTGCAGGGGTGTGCAGGGCCAGGAGGAGCCTGGTGCACCAAAGCAGAGGTGTTCAAGCCTTCTGTGGGCAAAGGAATTAAATTAGGGTTGAATCATAGAATAGAACAGAATCATTAAGGTGGGTAGAGGCCTCCAGTATCATCCAGTCCAACCATCAACCGAGCCCCACCCATCCCACTAAACCCTGTCCTCCAGGGCCACATGTTCTCATTTCTTGAACACCTCCAGGGATAGTGACTCTGACCTCTCCCTGGGCAGCCTGTTCCAACCCCGGTCAGGGAAGGCATTTCTCCTGATGTTCAATCTGACCCTCCCCTGGCACAACTTGAGGCCGATGTACCTGTGCGACGGGAAACGAGGCTTTGCCTGTTGTTGGCCATAGTTCTGCAGTAACTTCTGTCCCGTGGACATCATTTAGCCTCATTGCTCTGCAAGAAACCTTTAGTGTCGCTGAGCCCCAGCACTGGGCATTTGTATTTCAGTGCTCAACTCGCTCTTCGTTCAGGGCTGGGTACAGCGTGATGGAGCCCAAAGCGATGGAAGGGCACGGCGTGACGTGGGAAAGGCAAACTGCCTCCTGCTCTGCCAAGCCAGGGAAGAGTCGTGGAGGTGCTGCTGGCAATATAGTCAGGATGAGGAGCTGCCAGTGCCCCTCATCACCCCCATCGGCTGTGCTGCTACAGGGTCTGGGGCACAGCCCCTCCCTGCCTGCTTGTGTGGGAAAGAGGAGCCGATTTCTTGAGTTAGTGTAAAGTTCTCCTCCTGGGGTGGGAATGCCTGGTGCCCTGTGCTTGTGCAAGGTTTTACTGACTTGTGATGCCCCCCTGGAAAGGGAGGGGAAGAGGCAGTCTGCAGCGGGTAAGATTGGAACAGGTTGCCCAGGGATGGGGTTGAATTGCCATCCCTGGACGTGTTTCAAAGTTGTGGAGATCTGGAGCTTAGGAACAGGGTTTAGCGGTGGGTTGGGGCAGTTGGGTTAATGGTTGGACTCCATGAGCTTAAGGGAAGACCTTTAAGATCCAACCTAATGAAGTGGAGCCGGGGTTTGTGAAGGAGGAGTGTACCTGCCTGTCCCTATTGCTGGAGCCTCCAAAGGCAGCCTCAAAGGGCTCTGCCCGTAGTTGTCCCTTTGGAAGCTGCATCACAAGATTTTGATAGCAAAGCCCTGGGAGGCAAAGCCTGGCCACGGGTTTTGTGTTTCTCTGAGACACACGTACCTCGTAGCCCCTAGTAGGTCCCTCTGTTCCAGATGTCTTCATCAACCTGTTGTTCCTCAGCAGTTGGCTTTTGCTGCTGCTTGTGGACCCAGTGCTGACTATTCCTTCCCTCTTCATTTTAGACTTTGGCCGTTCCTCCGAGCTGGCATTCGTTGTGGAGCCCAGCGATGACATAGCTGTGCAGGAGCAACCCTTGATCCTCTACTGCCAGGTGGAGGGCATCCAGCCCATCACCATCACATGGCGGAAGAACGGCGTGATGATTGTGGACAGCGAGAACGCCTTCATGTTGGCCAACGGGTCCCTCTATGTCTCCCGCTTCCAGAGGGTGCGGGTAGATGGCTCCTCGGACGAAGGCGAGTACGACTGCATGGCACAGAACCACTATGGACTGGTGGTGAGCCGCAAGGCGAAGATCCAGGCAGCGAGTAAGTACGGGCATCGTCCCACCCGCTCCTCGTGGGGCAGTCCCTCCAGGGGCACAAGTGGGAGGGCAGTGTGGCGGGTGCTGGGTGTTCAGAGAGGGAGGATTAAAGAAAGTGAGGAGAAAAAAGGACGTGGAGCTGTTGTGGGGATCAGGCTGGTACCTTGGTGTAGCTGTCCAGAGCTAGTCAGCCTTCTCGAGTAGCAAACTAGCCTAGCAGGACATTCCCTGCCTCGGAGGAGTAAGTTACATTAAAGTCCTGTGGTGAAGCAGTTTGTGGTTCATGTACCTCCTGCGGTGGGTCTGGAAGCTGCTTTTGCTGTGCAGCACAGCAGGGCTCTGCTTGGCAGGCGTCGTCTCCAAACTGCAGGCAGAGACCTTTTGAAGGTCACAGCTTCTTCTGTTTTGTTATTTAAGGCAGGCGGCGTGGAGGCAGCAAGGTCTTATTTACTACCTGGTGTGGCAGTGCCTTTGGGGGCAAGGCTAACACCACCAGACAGGATTGTCTGCTGGGGGAGCCCAGAGGAGGGGAGAGATGAAAATGTCAGTGAGGGAATGAAATTTAAAGGTGGGTGAGGAAGAATTATGGGGCAGGCTGTGGCTCCAGCCCTGCTTAGCCCTTTGCATCACTATAGCCGGAGCAGTTGGTTCCTGTTGGGTCTCCTCCACGCAGGTGGTTGTATTTTCCTCAGCCAGCTCTGGTTGCTGGTTTGTGTTTGTCCCAGCAAACTGATGGCAGAGCTTGAGGCGTTGGGGTGGGTTCTGTCCCTGTTGTGCCGGTCACTGGTTTTGCCCACAGGCTGTCTGTGGGCTCTGGGAGTGCAGCCCCTCATCCTTTCTTTTAGTAGAAGTTGCTGCTGGCTGTAGTTTGTGTATGGGGTGAGGACAGGCGTCCGGTACAGCCCCGAGGCCTGGCCAGATGCTGATGTGTTAAATAAGTTCTGCTGAAGGGTTCTCCAGCTAGTTGGGCCCATGGCTACCGCTCTCATTTCTATGCAAGGCACTTGCTGACACTTCATTTGCAGACTGCACCGAGGCCTTTCTTGGTCCAAAGCAGGAAAATCCTATGTAAAAGTTTAGGCCTGAGGTCTCCCCGCTGCCACTCTACAAACTGGGGGGCCTTTGGGAGCGCTGCTGCCCGCTCCCCGCGGCGCCGAGGCCGGCTGGCAGCCCACCAAGGGAACACTCCAGTCCTTGTGTATAACAATTCCCCAGTGCATGAAGTGGCCATCTGCAAACGCGGCTTTTCAGCAGCGTAAGAAGTGACATTGTCCAGGAGCCAAGGGCTTTGAGGCCGTGCCAGATTAGCAGCTGGATCTCAAACTTGTCAGTCTTGTGGTGCGAAACCTTGGAGCACTTCTGATGAAGGGCTCTGGCATTTATGAGCTGGGAGCTGGCTAATGCACAGACTGCTGGAACCCGTAAACAGGAGAGACCTGAGAGCTGGAGGAATTACCTTTGGGACAGGGGATTGTCAATAAACACCGTTATCTTGGCTCTGGCACCAGTAGGGATGTGATGTCCTGGGTGTCCTTGAAAAACCTTTAGTAGCCGTGTGAATCAAAATGGAAAAGGAATGGTGTTGGAAATGCTCGGGACTCTGTTCTGGGTCCAGGCTCGGTGTCTTGCCAGCCCCGAGAAGAGTTCTGGGTGAAGCCAGGCAAGACATGGGGCACCTGGCCTCGATGCCACAGGTGTCGAGTGGAAGGAGGGTTTTATTTATGGAAATGAAATGGGATGTTAAGGGCTGCATGGGGTGGGCTCCCTCAGTGCAGTTCCCCTGCACTTGGGACAAGGAGCAACAGGTGTGAGCTGGAACAGAGGAGGTTCCACCATCAATATGAGAAGGAACTTCTTCCCAGTGAGGGATGATGGAGCACTGGAAGGGGCTGCCCAGGGAGGCTGTGGAGTTTCCTTCTCTGGAGACCTTTAAAACCTGTCTGGATACGTTCCTGTGCGACTGGATCTAGGGGATCCTGCTGTGTCAGGGGGATTGGACTGGTTGATCTTTCGAGGTCCTTTCCAGTCCCTAATGTTCTGTGATTTGGCTTAAACCTGGATGAAACCCCCAAGGAACAGACCACGGTTGTACCTTCGAGCCCCCATGTCTCAGGGTGGTTACACAAAAGTAACAGCGGTTTTTCCTTGTCCCAAGTCCCAATAAACAAGTCAAACAAAGGAGGGGGGTAGTTATCCCGTTTTAGAGATGACAGGACCGTCGGATTGAAGAAACGGGTGCTGGAAGGGAAAAACCCAAACCCCAAGCACGAAGCAGACCTCTGCGGAGTAAATACTGCCAGTGGGTAAAACCTCATCCCAGTGCTGATCTCTTCTTCCCTTCTAGCCTGACATCTGAGCACAAAAGCAAAGGAGAAAGAAAAACCTTTCACAAACAAAAATCTTGAAAGTTGATCAAGGCCACGCTGCTGAGGAATAAAAGGGATCTGACAGAGCCAGAGCCCCTCGAGAGCTCCGCTGCACTTTTTGTTGTCTTCAAAGGCAGGCAGTTAGTCTCATATCACCATTACAGACCCCGGCTTTGTACTGTTGCGTGGAATATAATCTTCTTGGCTCGGAGGAATGTACATATTTGCATTTGGGAGATGTGGGCTGGATGTCATATTTTTATGTTTCCAATTTACTTCAACACTTGGCGTCGAGTAAAACTTGACTAGAAGAACCCGCTGCTCGCGAGCCGCTCTGTGTGCAGCCCCCGCCAGGAGCGAGGTGCAGGCAGCTTCCCACCACGGCTTGTTCCACACTTCCTGAAACCCTCCTGGGAAGGGACTGATTGAATTTGCTTAACTAATATCCAAGGGAATTTTGGTGCCTCGTGGTTATTAGCTGACGATCCTCAGTGGAGGGAGGTGGGTTGGCAGGTCACGTGCTAAACGCATGGATGATGTTTTCGTGGTGTCACTGACATAGAATCACGGACTGGTTTGAGTTGGAAGGGGGCTCAGACATACCCACTGTGGGCAGTGACACCTCTCCCCAGAACAAGTTGCCCAGAGCCCCATCCAACCCGGCCTTGAACACTGCTGGGGATGGAGCAGCCACAACCTCCCTGGGCAACCTGTTCCTGTGCCTCAGCAGCCTGGCAAGGAGGACTTTCTTCCTCAGATCTGACCTAAATCTGCCTTTTTTTAGCATGAAGCCATCCCCCTTGTCCTATCACTAGAGTCCCTCATAAGAAGTCCCTCTCCAGCTCTCCTGTAGCCCCTTCAGACCCTGAACGCTGCTGTAATGTCTTTAGAACAAGTACAAGTGTGCAGGGAGCCTGCAGTGACTTTGTTGTGCTGAGACCCTCAGCGTTTCCACCCTCAGCCCAACGCGGCCGTTGGAATGTTTCGGTTGCTGTTTCTGCGCCTGTTCAAAGCCGGGTGTGTTAGTTTAAAAGGTCGTGGAATGCAAGATGTTTTTGTAATCCCACCGCGTTATTGAATGCAGATCTTTGCTTTTCTCCTAATGACAGTTTCATAATTTCAGCTGACTCTGAGCGGTCTTAATTAAAATCAGTTTTGTAGGCAGAGTGTTCTCCAGAGGCAGCTGCTTGGCGGGGCCTTCGCAGCTCTCTTTGAGGAGCTCTTAGCCTCGTGCATGCCAAAAGGGGGGTCTGGAATACTGTGTCCAGTGCTGGGCTCCTCACTTCCACAAGGACGGGGAATTGCTTGAAAGAGCCCAGCACGGAGCCATGAGGATGATGAAGGGAGTGGAGCATCTCCTTTATGAGGAAAGGCTGAGGGAGCTGGGTCTCTTCAGCTTGGAGAGAGAGAGGACTGAGAGGTGACCCCGTTAATGTTTATAAATATGGGAAAGGTGAGTGTCAGGAGGATGGAGCCAGGGTCTGCTCAGGGGTGTCCAGTGAATAGGACAAGAGCCAGAGGAAGTTCCATCTAAAGATCAGGAGAAACTTTGAGGGTGCCAGAGCCCTGGAAGGGGCTGCCCAGAGGGGTTGTGCCTGCTGGCTTTGAGAAGACGCTGCACTGTGTGACCTGATCTAGGGGAGCCTGCTCTGGCAGGGAGATTCAACTGGATGATCTTTCAAGGTCCCTTCCAGCCCATGACATTCGGTGATTCTGTGGCTGGAGACCACCTGCCTCTTCACCACCCCCATGGCTTCGCTTGGCCTCACTTGACTCTGATCATGTTGTCTCATGGCATTTCCAGCCCCTTTTTTGCCGATGCTGTAATTTGATGGAGCTGGCTCCACATCATCATAAATCACAGCCTGGCCGGTGGAGTAAGACCCATTGATTATATCACTCAATAACAAGCAGTTACCACTAATTGGAAATCACCATCAAACTGGGTATCGGCTCCGGCTCTGCACGCATCCAGCCTGAGAACAGCAATTTTCCCTGTTTGATCCGGGGCTGTGAAAAAAATCCTAAAGAGAAGAGGGGGAATAAGTCAATTGTGCAACTTAGAGCCAGAGAGGTTTCTTGAAGTTTGATGAAATGGTCCTGCCCAGTGTTTCAAGTGCTGTGGGACCTGAGAGCAGCTCTGGAGAGATCTGAGCCTGTACAGATGCGTCTGTCGTCGCGTCTTGCTGCGAGGGGACTGTTTGGTCGCCAGGCCTTAGCAGCGCACGGCCCTGTGCCCTTCTCTGCTCCCTTACCCCCTTCCCTTCCGCATGCTGCCCCAAATCCTGCATCCCACTGTGCCCGGCCAGCCCCACACTTACCCTGCCTGCGGGAGGGCGGGATGGATAACCCGGGCAGGGTGTTGGGTCTCTGCATCCATCCCAGCCTGAGGCCCACAGGCGGAGGGTCTCAAAGACCATCTGCAGAATGTGGAAAGGGGGAGATCTGGTGCATGTGCCCACTTGCAAGTGGGGTTCCCTGCCGCTCTGTGAGGATAGCGCAGGAGGCTGGGAATTGTGGGGTTTTTTTAAAGCAGCAAAGATCTTCCCATCGTTTCAGCTCCTGTGCACAGAATATATTCAGGGTTTAACCTGCAGCCCCCTTTGCAAGCTCTGGGGTGGTGGGAAGAGCTGCTGAGCCCAAATAATGGCAGCATTTATAAGAGTGTAGAGACAAGAAGGAAGTCTAAAAGGATTAGGGAGAGACAAAGGGGGCTGATTATTTTATGGGTCACAATACAAGGCATTAGAGCGAGATCACAAAGGGATGTAATTACAAAAGAAGGCCATACTGGGGGGATCAAACCAGGATTAGAGTGGGAAATGTTTTTACACAGTTTTGTTCCACTCATTATGAAGTTAGCATTTTAAATTAAGGTTTAAATAAGGTGGCACCAAAGTTGTCACCAAGGTATTTCCTGGGCAGTGCCACTGTTTGGCTGCAGATTGCGAGTCGCCGCCGCTCAAAGCATCAAGGCAGACCCTCAACACGTGGGGTTGGGGTTGGTCCTGCGTTGCCAGCAGAGCTCTACCTGTAGCCTGTGCTTAGCCGTTCCCACAGCCGGAAGCTTTTGGGAGTTAGATCTCCTTTTTCATTGCATCTATTGCCCTTTCACCTCAAATGCTGCGCGGGAAGGGCTCAGCCCTCACACCAGTGGTGGAATCCCCATCGCTGGGAGTGTTTAAATGACCTGTGGACCCGGTGCTTAGGGATGACCAGGCAGGGCTGGGTCAGAGGTTGGACTTGATGATCTTAGAGATCTCCTGCAACCGAAGAGCTTCTATGATTCTTTATTGTCTGTGCTTTGAATTCTTGTGGTTCATGGGGAGCCCACAGCAAATTTTGGGCTTGTAGAGGTGGATCTCAGAGAGGGGAAGAAATCATGGAATCGTAGACCCATGAGAAATTATTTAAAGGAAAGGAAAAGAAACTATTTGAAGCAAAAAGATGGTGAGAGGTTTCCAGGGGGTGGATATGCTGGGTGAGTGGGTTATTTCCCTCCATCAGCTCTTCTGGCTGCCTCCAGGACACGCTGGCTCACGTGATGGAGCCTCTCCCATCTGAACTGTTGCAGTGTTTTGGCCCTGCGTGCGCTGCAAAACAAATGTACAAATATAGGAGTCGCCGGGGGCAGATCGGAGCGATTTGACTGGGAATTTCAGTAGATTTGTGGGATTAAAAGAGTTTATCACTTACCCCCCGCCGCATTTCAGCGTCTGCACGGAGCAGCCGGGCTTCATCCTGAGCCTTGAGTGCATTATAAGACCATATTTCTTTTGACTGCTCATTTTGTAGCAGTGTGATAGTTATTTAAATATCACCCAGCACTTCGTCGCCAGGCTTCTAGCGTGGATGCGCCAGCCCTCGCTCCGGCAGCGTTCTCTCTCATATAGGGGCTTTGCACTGCAGGCAGTAATGTCACTTAGTCATTTAGAGAAAGCTCAGGGGAAATATATCAGAAGAATTTCATTAATGGTAGCACTGTTGAGTTATTTGTCTCAATTAACTCTTGGAGCGCAGCACTCGAGCAAGTTCTGACATCCCTGCAGCACCTGCAGCGTGAGGCTTCTCTGGCTCTGCACGGGCTGCTCTGCACGGGCTGCTCTGCGGGGACAGCTTGGTGCCCACGCTTGTGTGCTTTTAAACTGCTTGTCTCTCCACTTGCTGCCTTGCTCCAGCTTCTCCTTAGAGCGTGAGACCGCCCTCCTCCGTTGTTGTACTTGAGAGAGCAGGTCTCTGCTGCCTTGGTCTCCTGCTTGCACTCATCACCCTCGCCGTGGGTGATGCTTTCATCTAGAGCAGCTCTTTATCCGCTCAGGCTTATCTCAGCTTCAGGATTTGTGATGCCACTAGGTGTATGGTCAGTTTTTTCCAGCAGACCGATGACAGTGTGATGATTCCATGGGTTTCACTCTCATTCTGCCCTGCAAGTGTCCCAGTTGGCCGTGGTGTGGCCATGCACCTGCTGGGCCTCAGTTTCCCCTCTCTGAACCCAAAGTGGGTTTGCTGTCAGTGTCGTCCTTTGCACACCCCTGTGAGCAGCTTGAGGGGAGCAAATAGCTCTTTTTTGTTTGTTTGAGACCCGTGTTTTCTGCCGCTTCCCTGCAAGCCTGCCAAGAGGTGAAGGGTGTGCAGTATCCAGGGGAGAGGGGAGGCTGCAGCCTTTCTCCCACCTTTCCTCACCAAGGCTGTGAGTAGGAATTGATTTTGGGGTCATTTGACCAGAGCACTCAGTGCTCTTGATCTAGTAGGCAACCAGTGGGTAAAGGAAAGCATCGCTGCGTCTGGCCCGGAGCTCTGGTCGTGGTTGTAACCCGCAGTCACAGCAAAGCATGGGAATAAATAAAAGGGTGCAGAGGCCATAGAGAAAGATCCCTGGCTGAGTCAAGGCTGTGTCTTTTGTGCTGGTCCCTACCCACAGCAGCCTGTCTGCTGTGAGACTGGCATTTGAGGACCCAGCTTTGAATGTTTAGGGCCTCTGCGTGCGGCAGTGGTAGAAGCAAGGGCAGACCTCAGAAATCCCTTCTTACGAGCCGGTCCCAGCCTGGGGATCAGAGCTGCTTTCCCTGCTCTGGTGGGATGAGACCTGGGAGAGCCTTCAGCTGGAGCTTCCTGAGGGACACTGGGTCCCAGCTGCATGTGCTCTCTCCTCTGCTCTGGTTTTGACTCTCCCCGCCGTCACAGCCCTGTTGCTGAGAAGGGAGCCTGCTCCCACTCTTCCTCGGCACAACATATGGTTTTCAGAGAGGTTCTTGCTTTAAACCCAATTTTACAGTTGGGTTGACTGAGGCAAAAGGAGGTCAAACGATTCGCCTGAGGTCACTCAATAAGTGGCTCAGATTAAATCTCAACCCACGACGCTGCCCGTTCCCAGCGCTGGCTGTGCCGGCCGGACCAGATGGCCTTCTGAATGCAGCGTCAAGATCCTCGGCTTTTTCTCCACCTCATTGTTCTCCTTTGTGGGCTTCTGAATGCAGGACCTTGAAAGTGAGAGTCATTTGGATTCGCTGAGTCCAAGTTATTCTGTTTAATGACATGGATTTGCAGGAGAGGGTTTAGACTCGCTGCCTCGCTGCGGAGGTTTGAGTTCTGCAGAGGTTTGCTTTGGGTTTGTGGGGTTAAAACTCTCTCTACACCCACCAACTCAAATGGGTCCCTTTTCAGCTGCCTCACTCGGTGCCTTTGTACCTGTGTGGGTTTATCCACAGGGATAATTTGGGATTGAGTCAGGGATTATACTCTTCGCGGGGTAATTCCCTGGGGATTTTGCTGCAGCTTCTGCACTGCTCTGGTCTGGCCATGCAGTTTGTGCCTCCCCCATGAGCTTGATGCTGGGATCACTCAGAGGGGTCAGTGGAGGGTTCTGTGGGATGGACAGTACTGTGTGTTTGGCTCTGGGAACTACCAGGCTTTGATGTCCCCCTCCTGGTCTGCTGTGGTTGGTCCTGACAGCATCAGAGACCATGGATGCAGTTAAAGCAGTTCATTGGGTACCTCAAGACGAGCTACATCCCCACTCTCTTATCCTGGCCTGGAAAAGCACCGCTCCATAACCTCCCCTGGAAAGCAGGTGGTCAGTTCTTCAGGACTCACAGAGCAGCGACCATCTGCCCAGGGAGCAGCGCTGCTGGGGAGCTGTTCCCGCTCAGGGCACCTGGGAGCCGTGGGGACTTCTGCACCCACACAGCCCTCTGCATCCATCCAGCACCCACTCAGCACCACTGACGTGCCTCATAAGTTGGCACCTCTTGAGCACGCCTTGATTAATGGTGGGGTTTTGTCAGTCCTAAGAGGCCCCCATTATGTCCCTTTGATGCTGCATTTCGCTCTTACCACTGTCACTGAGCTCAATGACTCATTTTCACAGGTCACGGGAGAGGGACAATGGAGCAGGCCACGTTTGGAAGAAACAAATGAAATTTTGCTGCAACTGAGAGCACTAATTAAGAGCCAGGATCAATTTGGGTGCACAAAAGAGATAGTTTGGGGCTGCTGGTGTGTAAGTGCGTGGCGTGAGGCTCCGTGTGTGCATACTTCAGCTCTGTGCTCCCTGCATTTTGTCCAGCCTCCTGTGCTCCTTCAGTGAGGAAAAACCAGGCATTTTTTTACTGCCTGCGGTACCCAGGAGCATCCGGGACAGCAAAGCTGCTGCATCGAGTCATGGCTAAGCCCTGTGAGGTGTTTTTGGCCAGCAGCAGGAACTTCTTCAGTCTAGTTGCTCATCTTGGAGCACAGCACTGTGAGTGGGCTGGAGGATGTCTGCAGTGGGTACCCTGCCTGTCTCTGTGGGCAGGTTGGTGCCCACCTTCATCTCAGGGCATACCTCACTCTACCAGGGATATGTTGCTTTGCTGAAGCTGCAGAGGGTCTCTGGTTTGGAGGAGGCGTCAGAGAGGGTAGGGGGACAGTGAACTCTCATCCAGCAGTGTTGTGGGTACAGCAGGAGGGCCAAGATAAAACCAAGGGCCTGCAGGCTGGGTTCATGGCTTCATTGAGCACTGAAATGGGACTCAAGCTTGCCCAAGCCTTCCCATACAGCCAAAAATCAGGAATGAGCTGCTAGCAAATGCTCAGGTCCCCAAGCCCGGCCAGTTAAAATCAGTCTGCTCATCGCTTTGGTAGCAGAAGCGCGTCGTGTCTGTGCTCGGTTGGATTTGCCTTGGGCAGAAAGGTAGGAGCAGCAACTGGAGCATTATTTGCCAAGGGGCTTCTGCAGGGGCTGTGGGGTTCCCATGCAGCAACAGTTAAATAGATGTGAACTGAAGCGGATTCGTGGCACTGAGCAAACCTCCGGCACAATCAGGTGGAAGCAGCAGTCCCCTGTTTCTCTAGTTCCTTGCTGTGATTTGCCCATGACCAGGTTCTTTTCCTGCAGCTCAACATCTTGTCCAGAGGACAGTGGGACGTTCAGCCTCAGTCCAGGGGTCTGCTCTCACCCTGAGCTCTCTGCTGTGATGTTGCCCCAAATGGAGGAGCAGTGTGACCGTGTCCCATCGCTCCCGTGTGGCAGCTCCTGCAGAGCTGCAGGTGCTTGAGACACTTTTTCTGCTCCGAGCAGCATCTGTGTCCAGCTCACCACAGTTTCCCATGGCAATGGGTAAAGGGGTGGGAGGGCAAGTCCTGCCTGTGTCTTTCATTAGTGATCCTAATGCTCCGGGATGAGAGGCAGGGCAGCGGGGTCAGCTCAAACTCTCTCTCAAAAGAAGGGGAGGGGAGAGAGAAGAAAAAGTCTTTGCATGCTGGACTGGCCGTTTGAAATGTGGCGACATAAATAATGATCTTTGTTTTGTGGCAGCTACAGGGAAAATGACTTCCTTGTCCCTTGAGACACCCATGGGTGTTCTAGACCTTCACGGGGCCTCAGGCTCTGCTGGTCAACATCGTAAATGCAGAGCCTGGGTGCCAGTCTTAAGGATCCAGACATGACTGTTTGGGCAAAGCAGAGCGGTGGTTGATGCCTTGGGAAGTCTGGTGATGCTTCTGCTGTCCTGTGGGCAGCTCTCTCAATGCCCTCTGTCCTCATGGGTTGGAGATGGAGGCATTGGTGCTGCCCAGCTCCTCCCAGCCCCTTTGGGTTTAGGGGCCCATTGCCCACAGAGTGCGCTGAGCTGATGCGAGGGGCCCTGACCCCACTTGAAGCTGTCAGAGCTCATTATCACTGTGGGCTGCTCATTCCCACCACAGCAGGTCCAGGAAGACCGGTTCCCTCTGGGCACGCTGCTCGGTGCCGCTTGCTCTCTGGCTAATCGGGCTTGAGGAGGTGGGGCAGTGCGTGGACTTTGTGTTGCTGCTGATTTGCCTGAGGCTCATGGGTCTGGCTTTTCTGAGACCTTTGAGCTTGGACCCAACCATCTGGGAACCAGCTAGTGGGTTCAGAAGCTCTTTTAGGAGAAGGCAGAGGTTTCTGGATCATACATTCATAAGACAAAACCTCTTAGACCATGAGTTTTGAAGTCTGGGAAGCTGCAGGTCTGCATGTAAGGTGTTTGTGTGTCTGAGCCGGGGAGTACGTCCCAGCCTTTCCCTTTCGGAGCGCCGCTTGCATCCGTTTGAAGCATCTCTGTGATTCCCATGGGGGAAATGGGATTTGTTCTCGCTCTGCCCAAGGGGAACCGCTTAATTTTTCTTTTGTGAACTAGGTTCCCCCAAGAATGAGAGATTACCTGCTCTTCCAAAAGCAGTGGAGAAGTCTGGATGACTCACAACTTTTAATTAGCTCTCCTGACCAAGGCGAGGATCCCTCCCTTCCTCCCTCCCTTACAGAGAGGTGCTGATTAGAATTACAATGAAGATAATCCAAACTGTATGTGTAGGGTTTTCTGTAAGCGCAGAACAAAGCAGGACATCCATCTGGTGAGTGTGTGAGCCCATAATACCTTTCTGCTCATTTCTGCAGTGCAACAGGAGCTGCTTGGGACGGAAGCCGGCTCATTATTTTGGAAAGGCTTTGCTGACACGCCGAGCGGAGCTGCCTTGTAATCTCCAAGGCACTGAAACCGCTGCTCAGGAAGGAGCGTTGCTTTTATTTTTAAGTCTACCTTTGTGTTTCTCCTTGTTAAAATCTGCTGCGATGAGGGATACCAACCTCTTCTGAGCCTGCCATTAATTAGGGTATGAATGAGGGATGCCCTTAGTTTTAGCAAGGCTAATCAAAGCTCTTCGGGGACTTTTGAAAGGCACTTCCCAGCAGCCTGGCTTAGCCTGTCCAGCGACAAACATCCCGGGAAGTGCTTTGGCTGGAGACAGCTCAGTTTTTGAGTGATGCTATTTCCCCTCGCTGAAAATGTCCCTCTCGGTGGTGGACAGAGCTGCTGCCTCAAAACTTTGGCATCCCCAGACGTCCTGCTGGTGCAGTGGGGTGCTCGCCCTGTGCCACTGGATCTGTATTGGGCCCTCGGCCATGGTGCTGCTGGTACTTCACAGTCAGCTGGGTTTTGCCAGGCTGTTCCGGCACAAGGAGAGGATGGGCACATTGTGGTGGGGCCACCTCCATGAGAAAGGAGCAACAAAAAGCCCTTTTGGCGGAGCAGCCGGCGCTCTGTGCTGCCGCTTGCCGCCATGCCGGCAATGCAACGCATGCTTCCACTCTGCCATGGCAACAAGTTCATCCTTAGGCCAGAACGATGGTCGGCCACAGTGTGCCAAGGCGGCCAGGAGCTGGCCCAGCCTTGCGGCACCCCCAGAAAGAGGCAGGAGGGATGGGGGTAGGTTTTGTGTGTGCGAGGTGCCCTGCCAGCTGCACAGGTCAGGTTGCTGGAGTCTCATCCAAAAAGGACAAGTGCTGGGTGATCCTTTTGGGATTTTGAGCTGGATGGGCAAAGCTGTGATAGTTCTTGCTCCAATGCAAAGAGCTCAGGAATCATGGACTGGTTCAGCTTAGAAGAGACCTTTGGAGATCACCCAGTTCCAGCCCCCTGCCATGGGCAGGGACACCTCTCCCCAGAACAAGTTGCCCAGAGCCCCATCCAACCTGGCCTTGAACACTTCCAGGGATGCAGCAGCCACAACCTCCCTGGGCAACCTGTTCCAGTGCCCCAGCACCCTCACGGCCGAATCCTTGGTATTAAAAACATAGCAAATGATTGGTTCCTGTAAGTCATCTCTTGACTTTCAGCTGTTGCCACACAGTCCTGTTTCCAGCTTGAAAAGAACCCATGAAAACATCTCGCTTTGAACGTAACGAGCGTGAGCCGAGGGCGACAGAGCTGCGAAACGCTGGGAGTTGGGGCTTGGTGGCTTTGCCAGACAGCACAAGGTCCTTGATGACATGATGAGGGCTGGGAAAGCTGAATAAACTGATGAGCTTCTTCCATTCTGGTCCCTTGTCATGTAAATCGGCTCCAATCTGCATGTCAGATCCCTCGGGGGAAGGATGTGTAATAATATTAAAAATAAGGCAGCAACCCCCCCGCCCCGAGCTCCGCGTGTGTGCGTTCGACATCTTCAAACAGCCAAAAACACACGCTTGGAGGAGCTGGGATGGGGCGAGAGCGCTCCTCGTTCCCCCTCCGCTCCCGCTGCAGAGAAGGCACTGCCGGCGCTTTGTAGAAAGTACTTTAATGCTACATAAACATAATTGCTTCGATGAAATGCCGTTAGCCTCCTGAGGGAAGTCGGAGGCTGGGAAGCCTTTAGCTATGAATGGGCGACTCTGTAATTGCTATTGTTTCGGAGACACATTAGGGAGGCCGGATGCTGATCACTGCTGGCATGTTGGGGAGGCAGCGCGACGGCGGGCGCGGGCAGAGGCATTAGTATGCGATTTGCGGGACGGAGGGCTGACAAACGCTTCGGGACTGCAAGTTTTTTTCCTAATTAGATTGTGGGCTTGTGACTTTTATTTGATTATTTTTTTTTCCCCTCTCTCTTCCTCTTTTCTTGCTGGCACAAAGAGTGAAAGCATCTAATTCTTTGCAATTCAGGCTTTGGATAATGAGCTTGAAGGCAACATCTCAGAGGAGCGTGGAATTGATGGGTTAGTGCATCAGCTCTGGTTAATGCAGTCTCCTGACTCTGACAGGGTCCAGACCAGCTGGTTCAGAGCCAAAGGGCAAAGGGTGGCTGTTGAAAAGAAGTATTTATTTATTTTTAATACTGATTGGTGCAATTGTTTTATACTGATTAGTAAAACATGGGATGTTCTAGCACATGGGACGTGCTTCCATCTCTAAACTGGGAGCAGCTACGCTTAAAAATCTGAGCCCAGGCTTAGAGATGATTCCTAAGATAGATCTTGCCTCACCTCTTGGTTTTGGAGACCTTGGCAGATTGAGAGAGGTTCTTCTCTCCCTCTTCCCTGCCCTAGTGAGACCACATCTGGAGTATTCTGTCCAGGTCTGGGCCCCTCAGTTCCAGAAGGTCACAGAGCTGCTGGTTGGGAGTCCAGCGTAGAGCAATGAGGATGATGAAGGAAGTGGAGCACCTCCCTTATGAGGAGAGGCTGAGGGACCTGGGCAATGGTTGTGGCTATCTTGTTGCTTGACCCTGCAAGAATATCTCAACATGCCCAAAAAGGACATGAATTTCTGCCCTTGGGTTTTGTGGGAGTCCCCTCTAAGAGGCTGCGCTCACCGTCCTGTGTGCAGCTCCAGCTTGTCTACCCAAGAGAAAGCCCCAAAGTGTTTGGGAGCTGCCACCTAGAGGGTCTGGTGAGAGAGTTTGAGAAGAAGTCTGAGGAGAAACAAAAAAGAATGGGGTTTAGGTCTTTTGTCATCACTCTGTCCTTGCAGAGGGACTGATGTAAAGGGAGCCTCCTCTCTACTGAACCATTAGCATCCTATTATGAAACAAAAAGGAGTCATTTCTTAAACCTGAATGTTTGGCCTCTAGTGGTCAAGTTCGATCTTACTTGGAATTCATTTTCGTCCGGGAGACTTTTTCGCTGCCTTCAGAGACTTCGCTTAGAGGAGCAGGACTTCACTGCCCCAAACTGTTTAGGTTTGGGGTTTTTTTCTCCATGGGGTGGTTTTTTTGGAGGGAAAACAAGAGGAGTCCTGTAGTGCCTGACATACAGTAGATAGTCTCGGCCTGATAACCCGCCGTTTCCCACAGTGAGGAGTTTACTCTCCATCCTCACACGCTGTTAATGAACGCTTACGGGAAGGCTCCACATATGGCCAGTGCCAGCCTCCAGAATCAGTTGCCCTGAAAACGTGAGGAGCAAGTCCATGAAAAACCCCGACTTGTTGTGTCCTGGCAGTGCCTGGCTGGAAGCCAACAACAACAGGAGCCCGGCGTGCCCGAATTCACAGGCAAACAGCCCTTTTCCCCTACAGCCCGTCCTGCCACTCATCCTCTTGTGTCCAAGGAGGCTGTCAAGGAGGGGCGAGTCCTCTTCGGTGTTGTGACGGAGCGCGCTGAAAACGTGAGTGACAGAGTGACATCTTGACAGCTCGACTTCAGGTTCCTCCTGCCGATGTAAATACCTTCCTTTGAATCCAGTTTGCACAACCTGGAGCTTTTCATGGGCAGTAAAGGGAGAGCTGCCTGGAGGTGACTTTTGGGGGGTTCTTTTTTGAGCCTGGGATATTTGTGGGCTTCTTTTATGGGTTCAGCTGCGCATTGCTGTGACGTTGCGGAGGTTGAAGTGGTTTCTGTCCCACTTTGCTCATCGTGTGTTTTTCCATCAAATTGCTTTGTTTTCTCCCAGTTTAATCCCTGTCTGAGTCAAGAGGCCCCCAGCAGTGCATTTCATTGAATGTACCTGGTAAAATTGAACAGCAGTCCCATCCTCCTCAAATCCAGGGACTCTTGAACAGCCAACAGTCCCTTTTGTCTTGTTCCTAAGGGGTCTCATCTGTTGCTCTTTCTCTCTTGGACACTTTAGCTGGAGAGAAGTTGCAGAGTCTTGTTGGGTGGGAAGAACAACGGCTGAATGGTGCCTCATGGAGCGGTTTGTTTAGGCAGTCTTGACACCTTGGGGAGTTCTTATTCCTTGTTAGTGCTCCTTGCAGAAATTCCTCCCTGAGATGTGGGTGAGTGGAGCTGGGAGATGCAAGCTCTGGTTTGTGTTCCCATCACAGGAGCAATGCAGCTCAGAAGAAGGTGGCATGAGATGACTCCGTGCATGACAGCATGAGGATCCACCTTGGACGTGAAGCCTTTGTCTTTGTGGGGTCTGCTTGCAGAGCTGCTCTGTTCCCTTCCTTCCAGGGACTCTTTTCTCCTGGCTTTCTCCAAGAGCTGCTGGTTCCTCTTCCTATCTTTGGAGAAGCTGCAGAGCTCTTGCTGGCTGCAGTGTTTTGGGTAAAGCAACCTGTCAAAGAGACTGTAGGGATCTTCAGGGCAGTGGTGGAGCCCCAGTTCCTGGAGGGACTGAAAATCCATGGAGATGTGGTGTGAGGGACTTGGTTTAGTGGGGATCTGGCAGTGCTGGGGAAGCGGTTAATGATCTTGAAGGTCTTTTCCAACCTAAACAATTCTGTGATGTTCCTGGGTGCTACAAAATGTTGGGAAAGCACGAGGGCTGCAGACAGAGCTTATGGAAGACTGGCTGCTCCTGTAGCTGTGTCCTTGGACCAAACCAGCCTAAGTGCCAGCTGCTTCCCTCTGGTTTCCTTCTAGCAGAGAATCTGCACCTCTCCTGCAGGGAGGAGGACTAGGGGAGCTCCTGGTTGTCCTTGTGGGATTGAAAAGGAACTGGAGCTTTCCACTGGTTGTGTAGGCACCGCTCATTGCCTGAGGTCTCCAGCACTAACAAAGAACAGCTCTGTAATACAGCAAGTTCAGCTCTTTCACTGCCCAGCCTCTCGCTCGCTAACGGGACCGTGTGCACGCTGCACCCTATTAATGTCTAGGGGGTTTGACTGCTCAGTTCTCCATCCCTGGGTCTGTAACTGAAGTGGATGAGTTGTCTTGGCTATGAGCTAGAAAATCCTGCAGCTTAACCCCAGAGCTCCCCCACACCTTGTAGCTGTAGGTGTTTGACTTGGGCATCTGGCTGCCTTGAGTTGTGAAGGTGAGATGTGGGCTCCTAGCAAAGCCCTGTTTTCCCACCTGGGGTTTTGTCCCTCTGTCCCTCCAGGGAGCTCAGCAGTGAGTGTCGCTGCGGGTGGCTGGAGCCTGTCACCCAGGGATCCTGAGAAGGAGCAGCAGATTGCTGACTCGTCACATGGAGACCTGTGAACGCTCATGATGGATGCTAATTAAGCATCTGCTTCCCTCTCAGCTTTAAGGGAAAGGGTGGCAAGGTAAAGTGACAGTCAGACCTCATTTATCTTCATGAGAAGGTCAGGAGTTTAATGGAGTTTGGCTTAGCGAGGTTGTTCCAGCCTGGCCGGAGCTTGTTTGGGAGGCGTCTCTCCATTTTGGGGTCCGCGGGGCTTTTGGGCTCAGACGAGGTGACTGCCTGGGATTTGATGCAGATACCTGCTGATGCTTTTCCTGAGGGGAGAGGTTTTAGAAGAAATCTGGGAGATTCCTAGGGTTCCTGCCGAGGCTGGGTAGATGTTTGGGGTGCACTTTGCAGCCAGCTTTTCCCTGGCTAGCGCGGGGCTGTGCTGTCTCCGAGATGTGCTGGGCTGAGCGACGGTCTCTTTGAAGCTCTTTCCTACAGCAGTTCAGACGTTTAGCCAACGTACTGAGCAGATACCAGCAGTAAGAAGAGGGCTTGCTTTTCCATTGCAGACTCTCACCTCGTACTTACCACTTCTGAGGTTTGTTTGACGCGACGCTGACATGTTTACAGGGTAGCCTTACTGTGTGTAGATGGAGTAAGCAGCCAGTCACTCAGAGCCGCATCGCCGAGGCGGCAGCGAAGCCCTTTTCACTGGTTCACGTGCAGCACCACGCTGTGTGCATAACCTCGTTTCTCAAGCCTGTTTCCTAGGTATTGAACGTAGAGCCGAGCAGCACCTACCCCTTAATGGGACAGACCTCCAGCTGGCCTGTGTCAGCACAGCTCCAGCAGAGAGCAGCCCGCTGGCTACAAAGGACTGCGCCGAGATTAGCGACGGGGTGCTTGCAGGGCCAGCAAAGCAGGTGAACGCTATCACTGTCATTTTTCAGAGGGGACACGGAGGAATAGGAGGGGTAGGACGATGCTGAAACAGTCCAGAGCTCTGTGGCAGAGCCGACGTGGCGCGTAAAAGCCTTCAGTCTCTTGCTGGGGCCTCGTGCTCTGCGCAGATTGGAATTCAGACCTGCTCTGCTCTGCTCTGCTGGAGTCATTCGGGCTTGTTCAAAGCCAACATCAAAGGGTTCCATTCTAATTCAGAGCTTTTTAACACACAAATGGTGGTAAGATCATTAATTATTGCACTTCCCCAATTCAGTGATTAAACGCTCTCTGTGAGTGTCAAGAGCTGGTGAAATCTCTCTCGTGCTGCCAGTGCAGAGCAGGGGCTTTGACCGCTGTTGAGGCCGGGCAGTGCTGCCTGCCCCAGTGGGGCCATTTGGCCCAGAATGGTTTCATGCCATGCTTGATGTCCTGCGAGTGCTCTCCGCTCGTGTCTCGCTGCCCAGGTGGGTCTGCAGGCAGGATCGTGCCTTTTGATGTGAGGCTTTTGTGCTTTGGGAGTATGGAGCACCTTGTCTCCTCAGGACAAGATAAACCTTTGCTGATTTCAGAAGTGTTCAGCAGCTCTCAGGGCGTGCCTTTGTCTCCACTGAGCACAGTATGGTAGGGCTGGAGGACCATTCCCTGGGGTGGTTCTCCTCCACCTTGGGAGATGTTGGCTTGAGGCAGCGATGCCTCACCCCAAGCCAAGTAGTTCTTCAGGCAACTTGCAGCTATTTCTGTGGGATGTGTCTGTGGGCAGCTACAGCACCAAGTGCTTGTTTGCATCCACCTGTGGGGAGAGAACTTTTTCACTGTATTCCAGAACGGAGACCTCATTGTTCCCAGCACCTGAGGCATGCAAAATTCCACTTGCATCCTGGAGAAAAGGGTCCAAGGGCTTTTTAGAGAGCCCTGAGCAAGCACAGTCGAGAACACTCATGCACATCGCTGTGCAGGGAGAGAAGATCCTACAAAGAGGGTGCAGCTCCTGCCCTGGACCTCAGTGACTGCAGCAGGCTGGCTCCTGTGGCCTGTGACTGTCCTGTGGGGCTGCAGTGTTTGTCCCACGTTCAGCAGGGCTCGGTGAGAGGCCATTGAGAGGTTTGAACTCTGCAGTGTGGTTCACATTTGGGACATGTCCCTGGCTGGCCTAATGAGTCCAGGCGTGTGTGACGTTTTTATGACTCTTTCCCAAGCTATTTCCTCCAAGCTTGTTGTGTTAAATTGAATTCCTTCCCCGGCCCCCCGGTGCTGTTGGGAAAACCATCTGCAGGCAGAAGAGTGATGCAGCAATCCCGCTCCTGGGGGTGGCTCTGTGTTGACTTTATGGCTCTTACATCTTTCCTTTAGGGTTTCTCTTGACTTTTTACCAGTTGTAGAGGCATCTCTCTCTGGCCATCCCCTCCGGCCCTGCATTAAGGGCTGCTCAGCCCAGCACATCGAGGATGCCGCTCAGCCCACAACCCTCCAAGGCTTTCTTGCAGGAGGAGTCTTTTGCAGCAGATGTCCCAAGCCAGTTTTCCCAAGTTCTCACCCCACTAGAGATCTTCTCAGGAGAAACATGCTTCAGTTTTATCATGTAGATGAGCCTCTCTTCTTTTTTTCTCCTTTCTCCTTTTTTTTCCCCCTCTTTCTCCCTCCAGTTTACAGCCCCAAGAGTAGGCGGTGAATTCTGAGGCTCGGGGGAAGCAACGGCACAAGAGCCCGTTACAATCCCATCGCGTTGTGCAAGGTGGGGATTTGCAATTTTAGAGCGGAGGGAATCTTCATGATAATGATATTTAATACCTACAGCACCTCCAGCTCCAGATGTATATTTATATAAAGCGTCTCCTAGCCCACGAGTTCCCTGTCTGGCCGGGGCTGCCAGACCACCCTGTCCTGCACAAACAAATGAGTTAGAAAGTCCGAAATTCCATCCCTGCCTTTCGGGGCTTGTCTGGGGAATTCCTGAGTAATGGAGGTTGAATTGGGTCACAAGGGCAGTGGGGAATAAATCTTCAAAGGTTAGCTCTGGCATGAAGTCTCCTTTTTTAGGCATGTCAGGGATTCTTTTGTTTTGCTTTGTTTTCCAAAGCCCCCCCCAACCAGGGAACAATACCTCGCTGGGGCCAAGCCTGGCCAGGCACAGCCCCGCAGCATTGTCCAGGGGGGCCGGGGAGGGGGCCGGGGGGAGAAATGACATCTTAAAGAATGGTGCTTCTTCTTATGGACACTTAGTAGATCAGTGTGCATTCAATTAACCCTATAAACCGTGCAAGGGCCAGGGAAAGAGCCTTTCAGGCACTATGGATTGAAAGTATTATGAGGGGCGGGGGGAAGCTGTTGGTGAGTCCTGCTGAAATAAAGCCTGTTTGGCAGGGGCAGTGGGGTGAGGATGGAAAAGGGGATTTTTTTTTTAATCTGAAAATTAAATTCAAGCTCAGTCTTATGTGCTAGCCACATTTTCCTTAAAGGAAGTTAGGGAGTGATCGCAAAGCTCAAGGCTGGGTTAGATGTTTGGGCCAGCTGGCTTTGGGGCTGCAAAGGGATCATGTAGGTTGTCTTGGGTGGTAAAAACATTTGAGGTGGATATCTCTGGGTGGATTTGCGCAGCCTTAAGTTACATCCTAAGGCCTCAGCTGCAATACAAATAGCCTGTGGGACATCCCTGACCTTCCCGAGTGCCTGTTTGGTGGTCCCCTGGCTAGCAAGACATGTCAGTGCTTCCGTGAAGGACTGAAACACCTTGTTTTTTCCAGTCGTGTGCGTGGGATCGTGCAGGGGTGCTGCAAGGCGCCGTCGTGCTCGGACAATACACAATTGATTCCTATTAGTATTTGGGGGACAGGCGTGTTTGGGAAGTGTAGTGTGCCAGCAGCTGCGCCGCCACCACCCACCCCAAACCCCCAGTGCCAGTCAAGGGTTGGTAGCCCCTCCAGGATGAGAACAAGATTGTGAGATGGAAACAGCCAAATTTCTTCCCCTCCATATGGCTAATATTCACCTGGAGAAATCCAGCCCATTTGTAGATATTAAACCAGACACCGTAATAAGTTCACTCTGTATTTCAATTTTCTTTGCTGCAGATAGATTTAATTTACCAACTGCAGAGTTTCAGATGGAGCTGCCTGTGTTCCTGCCATTTTATGCCACGTTCTGAATATATTACACCTAAAGTTGGGAATTAATGGGGCTGGTTCTGATTTGTTGCACATATGACATGGACGTGCGAGTAAATTAACAGCGAAGTCTTAGTGTTGCAGAGTTTAATTATATTTGCAGATGAATTAGCATCTAATTCCTCTGTCCCTTCCTTATTGTGAAGTAACACTGGAAATGGGTTTTTTCCCTAAAGAGGTTGTTATTTTTGATTGTTTTCAGAGGAAAGCCAGGAGATCTGCTGCATTTCCAGCTTATCTTGGAGCTGCTCTTTGAATTCGTGGTGCAGCTGCTCTACGTGTATCTGTGGATTATTGAGGGACAGGTGGCATTTGTGGTGACGCTGTCCGGGCATGGTGTCCCCAAGAGTCCCCTAAAAGCAGTGTGTGTCCTTGTAGTCTTGAAGCTCAGGTTGGCTGCTGACAGGTTGCTGTGGTCACAGAGAGCTGGTGGACTTCATGTGGGCTCATGGCAATGTGGTGGAGGTGGCTAATGCAGAGAAATGGCCTTGGTGAGGGGGAAGAAGTAGCTGGGAGTTGTGTAAGAGGTTTGAGCAGTCAGTCCTTCAGCTGCGAGAAACCCACAGCTGGTGGTGCAAGGTGACACTTTCCCTGTCACGGTTGTTCTCTGAAAGCATCCCTAAGCAGCACAGCACCAGGATGTGCTGAAGACCCTCTGGAACCAGGCTGAGCCTGGTACTTCACTGTTCTGCTCTGCCGGAGGGTTGGACTTGAGGTCCCTTCCAACACCCACCATTCTAAGGCTTTTGGATGGGATAGTTCCCAACCTAGGCCCTGATCAGGCAGCACCAGCTCTATTAATTCACTCTTGTGAGCTAAATTCTAGTTGCTAGAGACGCTCACATCATTGAGCTGGGAGTATGGACCTCTGGAGCTGCTCTGCTGGTGGTTGGTAGCATAAAATGCAGTTTGATTTTTGAGCAAAACACAGTAAGACAGCAGTGAAATGGAAGCAGCTGTGGTGCTGCCTGCTAGTGAGGTTTGGTGGGACCCAGCCTGATGTCAGACTGGGAGGACATCCTCCCTTGCTCCCTCTGCTCTCTATTGGTTTCCTAAGGAAACAGCACCCTTGTAGCTCCTTCATTGTGGGAAGTGCTTCAGTGAAGACTTTTTGCCCTGTGCTCACGAAGCTCTGCAGAACTGTTGGGCTTCCTAGAGGAAAAGACGTGGTGATGTGTTCCCGTGTGACTTGGTCTAGGTGGTCCTGCTGGGGCAGGGGAATTGGACTAGATGATCTTTCAAGGTCCCTTCCAATCCCTAGTGATTCTGTGATGCCGGGGCATGTAGTCCTGCTCCAGGCTTCTCCTGGTTCCCTTGGAGAACAGGTACCTCCAAGGCTGTGAACTCAGTGAGAAGCTGTATCTGCAGAGATGGCATCTGCATAAGTCCCTGCCAGAACCCAGGGACAACAGTGTGCCAGTGTCCCCTCCGTGGCACTGCTTCCCCATGTTTGTAGGGCACCTCCAAAGCATCAAGACTTTTTGTTAATGTGATTATTGCTGAAAACATAAAACCAGCAGCTCTTTTCTGTGCCGTCCTTCATAGGCTTCAGTCCAAGCTCCTTGGAGGAACGTGCGCAGCTTGGCTTTGCAGAGGGCTGCAGCACCCATCTCCTTGGGTTCTCCAGGATCTGTCCCGCAAAGCCAGCCCTCGGTGGCCCTGCTCTCAGCTGCAGTTTGTGTGGGTGCTTTATGCTCTGCTGCCCTGAGGACTCTGTGCACAGCACCTCAGAAAGCCGCCTCCACCCTTGGCACGTCAGCAGCGTCTGTTGACCTTTTTGGAGCAGCAGGGATGAGCTGATGGTGTCCTGCTTTATTAGCCCTTTTAGTAGTCACTGTGACACGACGAGCCGTTCGCTTTGTCCCCGCGTTGTGCCGATTAACCTTTCACATCGCTCTGCGCCTTTGCCTTAATTTACAAGTAGCTCCTGGGTCACTTGTGGTGCCCATCGTGCCCGAGGAGTAAGCACTTCTGTGTTCCTCAGCAGAAGGAAGAGCTGAGCAAGTAGGAAGCCTCTCTTTTCCCTTTGTCACAATGCTGCAGCGTTCCTGAGGTTTGTGCTTGCTCGAGGGGTGCTTTAACAGGAGCACGTTTGGGATATAAAGTGGGAAAGCTTCTCAACAGCTTTTAATTGGAATTGTTGCTTTTGATGGGGCTGCACTAATTCCCAGTGGCTTCAAAGCTGGCGCGGAGCAAGGAGAGCTGCTGAAATCCCAGCTCCATCCACGGGCCGCTGCCTCAAAGGGCACCGCTGCGCTTGGGGAGAAACAGGAGTGAAATCCAAACAGCACCCATCCACTGAGCATGCAGGAGCTGGGATTTGAATTTATGCCTGCTGCTGCTGCCTTAAAAGAAGAAATCAGGTCCGTGATGAGAGTTTGTAAGGGGAAACGGAGCTATTCCCTATTCCCCCCAGAGCTGCTTTCCTAAGCTGTGCCTGGTTGCCGGTAGCTTCCTGCCTGTTGTTAGTTTTTCTTTTCGAATACAATTTGGTTTCTGCAGGCCAGTGGCTTTTAATGATTTCCTTTGAGCCTGCGCATCCTCCGGAGCAGCTCTCTTCTCCCCTGACATCTGATGTGGGAATGTGTACATCAGCATTGTTACTTAAACAATCCCCTTCAGGCAGCCGTGCCGGGCCCTCGGATAAATCACAGATTCAAATGAGGCAGAATTGCTTGATAAAAACTCCGCGGCGCTCCAGCACGCAGGGAGCGAACCGCACAGAGCCCAGGTGATGGGAAATGGTGTCTGCTATCTGCAGACCCTTGTAATGAATGAACAAGAAACCTGTTTACTCTGAAAATAAATAGCAGAGTTGCTCCAGCGCCTCTCTGCTTTGGACGCTGAACGAGCAGCTCCGGAGGGATAAAAGCTCTGAGAGCTCAAACTCCCATCACAACCAGAAAAGCGCTGATAACCGGGGCTGGTTTGCTTTTGTGAGGGATATGAAACCAGCCTCTTCCTTCTGATAAACTCCTCGTTTCTTTCCCCTTGGCTGTGTCGCGATCTCGTCCACGCGTGGTGGTGCGGGCGGAGCAGTTAGCAGATTCAATTCAACGCGCCAGCCGAGAAGCAAGGACGAGGGGCATGACTGGCATCAGTCTCATTCCCAGGTGTGTGCAAGTACCTGGTACTTGAAGGCAGCTCTGCAAACAGGCTGTGCTCCTGCATTTCCCCTCTAGATCGTCCTGCTGCCCTCCTGGGTGACAGTGTCTCGTCCCGGCTGTTTTCCACGCAAGGACGCTGGGCGCTGGGAAGGGGAGAGCTGCCCCTTTAACCGCGCGGAGCGTGTGGCTGGTTTTACTTAGAGCTCTTTTAGCAAGTTGTCTCAGCACATCAGGGCCCCACTTTCATCATGCCTGGCTTTTTTCTTTTTGCCTTTCTTTTTTTTCCCTCCTCTTTGAGTCCTAGAAGTCAGAGGCCACAGGGGGGGTGACAGAAAGCAGTGACCTCTGCATAAGCCAGGGGGACCAGATGGCCACTCCTCTTCCTCTGAGCCTTTCTCCCCTGGCCCCAGGGCACAGATCTGTGACCTTCGCTTTAACTGAATGCCCAGACTGTGTGACTGGGGCTTTGACATGCTCTTTAATAGGCATATATTATCCCTCCGCCGCTAAAAGCCCAGAAAACCGGCTTCATTTAGGTGGAATTCAAGTAAAACTGTTTGGATTGCTCTTGCTATCCCCTCGCTGCCTCCTGCTAAATTGTTGATCTTGGTGCTAATGAAGGGAAATGCAGTGACTGGCAGGCTGGGAAGCTTTTTATTTTCAAGGCTTTGCAAAACAGTGTTTTCTGTTGGATGAGGCGTGAGCCTGCTCATGTGCCCACCCGTGGCATGAGCAGTGCTCTGGTAGTCGTTTAAAACCCTCCTGGAGATGTTCCTGTGCGACTTGCTCTAGGTGATCCTGCTCTGGCAGGGGGATTGGGCTGGATGGTCTTTCGAGGTCCCTAATGTTCCGTGACGCTGTGTACTGGGACCACATCGAGTCCTTGCCCTGTGCCGCTGGGCTGAGCTCGGTTCCGCCTGAAGGTCTGTCTTTCCCACTTAAAGAAAAGTTGTGATGTTAACCAGTGGGGCTTGCTGCCTCTGCAGAGTGTGCAGGCGCAAGGGGGAGATGTAATCACTGACTCCACAGTAATTCTCAGTTCCGACCTGATTGCCCAGTGTGAGCTGAGCTAGAGCTCTGCAGCGTAGGAAAACCCCGCGGTACGCAGCGCAGAACAAGTGAGAACGGGCAACCAGTTGCCCATGAGGAGGAGGGCTAGCACTAGCCCAACTGACACTGGAGAGAATGAAGAAAATCTGAGCTGGAGGTCACCGTGTTTGTCTCCAGTACCGCCGTAACTGAGAAGTTCATCTGATATTTCTGCCCGGTCCCGTCGCTGTTATTAGAGGAGGCCAGGCTCTCGTTAAAGCAATTTGCGTAATGGTAGCTGCTCTCTGCAGGAATGTCCTCGGGACAGGCTGGAAACACAACTCTCTTTTCCAGCAGGATGGAAATGCCAGGCTGAGCTTTTCTGCTAATGACCAGCAAACAGCTCTGCCCATCAGCCAGTGGTGGCCTCCAACCTCTGCCAGGCGAGCGGATGCTGACGAGGGGCTTTATTAATGCCCCCCCATTTCCGAAGAGTTAAGCACATGAAAGTTATTCCAGGAATTTCCTTTCCAGGGCAGAGCTAGGGAGGGTAGGTATAAGCAAAAGCCAGTTGGGCCCCGCTGAAAGTGATGGATGCGACTCTCTTTGAAGTTCCTGGGAGCTGCCCTTCCTCGCTGCCTGGCTGAATTGAATCCAGAGCTCTGTAGCTGTGAATCCATACCCACAAAACAGGGGTTTGTGACATCTGCCGAGGTTCAGCAGCTACTGGAGGTGGGAAGGGGAGAGGAGAGCGAGTAAACTGCTGGGAGCGCTGGTGCGGGTGATACCGGAGGTTTTGACTAGTCGCAGCTCGCGTTCCTGTTTTCAATTAAACGGGGAAGTATTTGTGGATGAAGTGACCCATTAGTTGGGTAATAACGCTGCCTTATCACGCCTGCTTATCACTATTAGTTATGCACCATAAAACCCGTCCCAAAGCCCTGGGGGAAATCAATTAAGGGAACGTGGGCAGCTCCGTGCGCGACAGAGCCATCCCGAGGGTTTGTCCTCCAAACTCTGGGAGCTCTGGGGCACGCGGGTATTGCTGAGCTTGCGCACCAGCCCCACAAGCTGTCAGCATCCCACCTCTTTGTTGCCTCTTCCAATTCCTTCCCCAGCAGAAGAAACGGGCCGTAAATTTGCCGGTGATGTGCGTTTAGGCAGACTAGTTCCCTAATGGCCTTTGCGGTGGTTGCAGCTGCCGTGATGGAGGCTTTGCATCCCCGGCTTCGAAGAGTGGGTGTTTGCTGCTTCATGCTGCAAGTGCCATTAAATAAATCGGAGCCCGCGGAAACTGATTGCAAATATTAAGCTGCAGAGGGAGAGATTAAAAATGTTCTTCCTCTCTGCTTGAGAAAGCTCCAGAGAGGGCTTGGCTCAAGTTTTACAGGGTTTTTTTTGAAGTGGAGATAGGAGGCGATCTAAGAAACAGTCTCATCTGTCTTCGCCAGCGTCTGAGCTGAGAAGCAGGTAAGGGGATCCTGATTTAATGACAAACCCAATACAGAGGCAGCTCTCACCCGATACCCCGCTTTGAAATGCTGCCGAGTAGCGATCGGTGCCCCGTCTGCATCGATAATTAGACCCGATGAAGTGTTTAGAGCCGGGTGGCACAGGGAGCCGAGGTGGCCCATCGCCTGGACGGGGCTCCGTTTCCAGGTACAACCTCACGGCGCAGTGATTGAACCTGTGGCTGATCCAGCACGAAAAAAGGAGTCGGAGGGGAGCAGCCTCCTCCTGAGCCTTTTGGGGCCGCGGTGCAAGGGAAAACCTGGTGGTTTGCAATGTCCATTAGTGCTGCCGCCCCTGGGGCTGCACGAGGAGCAGTCGGACAGGAGAGCTGAAGTGTGGGGTGATGCGGGGCTTCCCGCCACGGCGCCTTTGGCCCCCCCACCAAAGGCAGTGCCGTCGTAGCCAGCTGGGGCTCAGCTCCAGCATCCTCTCTGCTTTGAACCCGAGGAGCCATCACACCTTAAGGTCAGGCGAGAGGCCCTGTTAGCGGGCAAGGGGAGGAGGAGGGAGCAGGATGTCATTTTGTCATTAGCCTGGCTTCAAAGGCAGGCAGCCATGGGGAAGGGGGGAGAGGAGCTGTGGGGTCACGGGGGCTGCGAGCCCCTTGCCCAGCTTCCCCGCAGGCTGGCTCACCTGGTGAACAGCTGCTGCAGGAGAAGGGAGCCTGGGGGAAGAAGAGGGATGGAGTGTGGGGAAAGCCGCGTTGCCAGGACCTTATACCCTGTAGCCTGCCCAGTTCAGCGTGCAGACTGGGGGCACCTTCTTTAGAGGTGCTGGGGTGTAGAGTGTCAGGCAGTGCCTGTGGGTGAGGGCAGCTGTTAGAAGTGTAGTTCCCTTGGAGCCAAAATGATTTAATGGGGTTCTGCATGTCTCTTGGAGACTCTGGAGCAGATTCAGTCTTGTGTATGTCCTGCTTTCAAGCGCCTTAGGGTTTCCTGGTTTGGATCCAACCCCCAAAATCAGGAGGGTGGGTTAAAAGTGACTAAATTGCCAAAGAAGAGGAAAATCTCCCTCGTTTTTGGATTCAGTGAGTCTGCACTCTTAGCGAACACTTTGGGGTGTCCTGTCAGGGATTTCATCTGCAGCCCTCAGGGACGGCTTTGTTTATCCCAGTCCAAGCCCGGATCCTCCCGCAGATCCCCACAAGAGGGGCCGGGGAGCAGCTCCAGCCGCTGTGACGCTGGAGATCAAAGCACATGTGTTGGCAATCCTGGGAGGCCGCTGGGATCAGATGCTCTCTGACCTGCCCCTACGCAAGCCCCCAGATGGAGGGGCTGGGCGATGAGGTGAAGGGGCAGCACATGGAGCCGCGGTCGGTGTAACCCAGCGCAAACATGGCCCAGCTCTGCTTCACCAGCCCCGCTGAGGCTCGTGTGCTGGTAATTAGGATGTTTGCTGTCACTTGGATGGCCGCAACAATGCATATTCATCAAATATGTAAATTAATGCATTACGCCATTTGCATAAATCTTCTGGATCCGAGGGGATGATGGAGATGAATTGCTGCGAGAGCGGCTCCGTAAGCGATTTCCCGATACACAGGTCTTGCCCGTTCTCCGTGGGTGATGCAGAGCAGGGACTCGTTTGGCTTAATGAGCGTGAGGAGTCCAGGCGGCGTTACGTCCGGAGCCAGATAACCACCACGTTCACCAGGCAGCTCTCAGGTGGCCTTTCCTCTGGGGGGCAGGACAGCTTAGGAGGGTGAGCAGGCAGGTGAGGAGCGCTCCACAGGGAAAGCAAATCCACCCGTGAGCTACCGGAGGTCTCCGGCGAACAGGAAAACACAGAAGTTTCCTTGAGCCTGCGCTGAGCGGTGACTTCCCAACGAGCCCCTGGCACAGCCGCCACCTCCAACACATCTGGTCCTACCAAGAGGAAAATACAGGAGACCTGTAACCCTCGCCTGCAGTAGCTTAACGGTACCTCTGAGTATTGCTTCAAATACATATAATAAGTCTGAACTAATAAAGCAACGAGTTTATGAGCTTTTGAAAGATTTTTACTAGATAAAGCGGAGGCCCTAAGAACACGGTGCCATTTCTTAACGTAAACAACCTATTTGCTGGGGCCTCTTAAAAATAGTCCCCAACTGCAGACGAGGCCGCGTGTGATTTATATAGCTGGCTGCTGGAAGCTCTGGCTTGCGTTATCTGTGCGCGCTGCAAATCCAATTAGGTCCTATCACCCAGATAAGGCATGTAATGGGTCAGCACTAATTGTTGGAACATGCAAATGGTTCTTCTCCCCGGCCGGTGTGCGTCAGGGTGAACGGAAGATGGTGGCTGTGTTCTGCGAGTGTAGGTTGTGTGGGTGGAATCAGGAGTGGGATGTGTTGACCTGTTCCTGGCTGGGCGTGGTGTGCTGTGCTGCAGAAGGTCTCTGAGAAGATGTCGTGAGCTTTGAGCTGGCCTTCTCCTTGTCCTTTCCTGTGATGGAGGTTCCATCTGCCCTGCACATCGAGGTTTCACAGCCGAGGCAGGTGAAAGGAGGATGAAGGCAGGTGAATGGAAGATGGAGCCAGGCTCTTCTCAGTATCATCAAATGATAGGACAAGTGGCAGTGGGTGTAAGCTGGAACATAGGAGGTTCCACATCAATATGAGGAACTTCTTCACGATGAGGGTGACAGAGCACTGGAAGGGGCTGCTCAGTGGGATTGTAGAGTCTTCTGCTCTGGAGATGTTTAAAACCCACCTGGACATGTTCCTGTGCAACTTGATGTAGGGGATCCTGCTGTGGTGGGGGGATTGGACTGGATGATCTTTCAAGGTCACTTCCAATCCCTAAAGTTCTGTGATTCTGTAAGAAGGTGGGTAGGGCTGGAAGATAACAAGCTGCCCAGGCAGGGGCTTGAATCACCATCCCTAGATGTGTTTCAAAGTTGTAGAGATCTGGAGCTTAGGGACAGGGTTCAGCAGTGGCCTTGGGACAGTTGGGTTCATGTTTGGACTCAGTGAGCTTAAAGGTCTTTTCCAACCTGTGTGGTTCTCTGATTCTATTAGATCTCCCCCATTGCATCCTCAGAACACACTTCTTCGGGAACACATCCTCACATGGGAAGAGCATCTTGTAGATAGATGTCACCTGGGGACTCCAGTCTTCATCCTTGGGACCAGGGGGTTCTTTTGGCCTGCTCCATTTGTGTGCAAGAGCTTGTCCTACACGTCGGATGGGATGTTCAGGCAGGGCTTTCACCTCCATCCCTATCAGCTTCTCAGCCTTCGCTCTACCTTTTGGCTGTGCATACCATCCCTGCCAGATTTCGGTGCCGCTGTGGTGTCGGTGACACTGTGCAACCAGTGGTTCTGATCCCAGTATCGGGCTCTTTGGAGGAAGTTTCCCAGTAGCTATCTTACAGCTACTGGCCATTGTGCACTGGACGTGAATAGGTCCCATTCAGCCTCGTTTTATTCTTCATCAGCAAAGCATGAAATTACAGTGGAAATACTCATAGATTTCCTAACAGCTTAGCATCTACTTGGGTGAAACAGTTATTTGTTGACTAATTAGTAAGTTAATTGTTTTGTACTGTATTGAGGTCAGGTTGCTATCTGAATGCAGAGGGAGGTGGTGTGTGCTCTTCAAGACATGGCAGTGCTTTAACAAGGGGTCGTTATCATCAGTTGGCCTGCAGAAGTGTAGAGGAAGGGTAATGGTGTCTCCAAGAGGAGCCTTTCCCAAGCTGTTTGCCGTGTGCCGTGGCAGAGGTTGAGCTAACGTGTGGTCCAGGCCAGGTGTGAAATGCGCGGAGTCACCTCCATACCCTGCAAGTGGCTTGGACCTGTTGGTTGGCATGGTGGGACCAGTTGGACCTGTAATGGGGTGTTTGCTTCTGGAGCTCTGAGCAGTGCTCAGGCACGCACGGAAAGCTCTAGGCTGAAGCAGCACCGGGTGCGGTGTCTGTTTGGGGTCTTTGTGCTGACCTTGCTGCACAGATGCAGGGAGGAAAGGGCTCAGAGCCACAGCAGAGCCAGGAAGTGCTGGGCGCCTTTGGAAACCCAACCATCTCTCATGACATGGGCATCTACCCCACGCTCTGTTTTTTTTGGAGCTAGTGGGGTGAGCTGACCCCAGTACAATTCCTGCTGTGGTGTTCAACTCTCTCTGAGACCAGGGCAGGCTTCTCAGCTCCCAGAGCTGCTCACAAGCTTTGGACACACTAATTAGAACCATTCCTGACATCAAAACCCCAAGCATTTTGCAGAAAGAAAGGAAAGACCTCTCCTTCCTGGAGTTTATGATTGAATGTATGAGTAACCTGGCCTGGGGTTTCTGGGGCATGAAGTCTTCCCTGGCTTGATTGATGTGATGTTTGAAAAATGAGAAAAGTTAAGGTTTCCTGCTTTTCTCCTCAGTAGCTCTTTTTTTCCCCTTTATTCCCTCCTGACCCTGTGCTTGTGGCCAGGAGAGGTTTCCTGTGATTTAGGGACAGTCCTAGAAGGTACCTGTGTGTGGATGGAGGAGGTACCCATGTGTGGGTGGAGGCAGAAGTGGATGTTAGGGAAGGCTCCTCCAGGGTCTTAAGCCATATTGCTTAGGATATTTTAGTCCTTTTCCCTGCTCATCCTCCTATTTAGGGTTTGTGGCATTTATCTGCCTCGGCCAACCCTGTCCTTCCTCAGTGCAGCCCTGGAGATGTGAGGTGGGTCAGTGGGTTTGTGTGTCTTCTCACTCATCCTGCTGGGCTTGTCTCTCACATGGGGAGCCCCAAACCCTGTGGATCAATCTGCTCCTTTCCGTGCTCATCACGGGCTTCTAATTGGGAAAAGGGTCTTGGCTCAGAGGCTGGCAGGGAAAGGGGTGATAAAAGTTTTATTAGTGGAGCAGAAAGATGTTTCCAACCTTATTGTTCCATGGGAAATAAGAGAGGAAAAGATGGCTAGTGTTTGGCCTCTTTATTAGATTGGGAAATCGGCTATAAAGCAGAGGGGTATTTGAAACCAAGCCCCCATGTCGCTCGTTAATGCTGAGCCTGCTGGATGGGGGGTTTGAAGGGTCCTGCTACACTGGGACAGGCACTGGGCACCCCTGAAGGAGCTAGACGTGAGGTGAGAAGACCAGAAGCCCCAGCCCCTCGCAGCGCTTTGTAGCACTGCAGCCACATGCTCATCCCCAGCTGTGACAACCCGTGGACCAGGAGAACTCAGCCTTGGGGGAAACTACCTGCCCGGCGGGTAGACGAGAGCCCGTGCTTGCTGTGGGATTGTTTGTAGGATCTGAGCGATGGCAGCGAGCCGTAAAACATCCTTGTAAGTATCAAGTCCCACTAAAGCCACGCAGCTTAAAATGTTTTATCGCGTCGTCCGCCAGGGCTATTAGTCCCCTTCTGTGCTTCTGTCGGGCAGCGTGGCAACCAGCGGCGAAGTCTTATCAGATATCAAAACCTGCTTTTGAGTGTTCTCCTGAAGCAGACTGTTAAATCCACCTCTCTGCAGCATCGGGGTTTTACTTCTTCCCCTTCGTGTGCTGCTGTTTCCTGGCAGCTTTACCTTTCCCTTTACTTCCATCTCCCTCGCTCATTTCCCATCAACTCTATCTGTAACCATTTTGTGTTTTATTGAGCATGAATGACTGGTGATGCCTGTTGGATGAGTGGTATTTCCATCAGAAGATGCTTGTTTAATGGAAACCTCCGCTCGGCCGTTATCTCGACAGCACTTGGTGTTTACCAGCAGATCGTTGCAACCAGCCCGAATGTGGAGCCAAATTAATCACGTGGAGAGGTTTTCCCTCTTTTCCCTACCCCAGCAAAAATCCTGCTTCTCTTCTGGTGGGGCATCACAGACCTGGAATGCGGTTCGGAGGCAGCGTGAGCCGTGCAGGAGCTGCAGCATTGCTGCTGGGGCTGAGCGTAACCTCCGCCTACCATATGCTCCCCTTTAGGTAGAACGGGGGTGTTTCTGCCGCCTGCAAATGATAGCCGAGGCCGTGATCGCTCAAGCTGCTGCCCTCTGGGTCTCTGTGTGCCTGGGAATGAACCTTCCCATCTGTGGGAGCAGGTTATGAATCCAAAGCCATTAGAAAGGGCCTGGGTGCTGCAAGCAGGAGCTCAGCTGTCAGCAGCAGTGATGGATTCCCAAATACCTGCTTGTTGCAGGGCATCGACACCGCCCCGAGAACTTGTGCAGCAGCGTGTGCCTCGCTTGTTAGAACACTTGGGGTTCTTGTCGCAGCGATTCCCTGGAGGTCTCTGCTGCTTGAGTCCACCCTGGGGAGGTGTGTGGCTGGATTTTGGCATGGGCTCTGCTTGCAGCTGTGGTGGGAGCACAGGAAAAGCCAGCCAGGGCACTGTTTCACCCCGTTGTGCTGGCACAGTGAAACCACAGTGGTGAGAGCTGCGCTGGTGTTCTGGTGTGTGCGATGCTCCTCTGATCCTCCGAGGCTCTTCTCCTGCCTCTGCATTCACCCCACTGCCTCTGGTTCCCAGCAGCTCTCTGTAGCTGGTGATGGAAGAGAGAACCCCTTCCTGAAGGCTGACTTTGCTGTTTGTGACAATGTGGAGGGGGCAGATCCTTCTCCATGCTCCAGCAAGATCTGAGTCCCTCCAGAGAGCTCTGAGCTGTGTTTTGCACTGCAGAACCAGTGTTAGATGCTGATGAGCAAACCCAGATGTCCCCAGGGCAGCACCCCAGGACCTTCTGGAGACACAGGGTCTTTGAGTTGGCTGCACTGCCGCATTAGGAGCAAGGCAGGAGGTGGGATCGCGGTCCCCACGGGCTCTCCAATAGGCTTTTCTGTGCTTTGGGAGCGTTGTGCGTCCTTAACCCCCTGAGGCTTCTTCTCACTCCTCATGCAGCAGCTGGCAAAGGAAAGGGCTGGAGCGAGCTGGACTTTAATTCTCAACAAGGTGCTCAGCCAACACGACAACACTAGTTATCCCTTGTGACCCCATGCTGGACTCTGTCACCCTTTTTCCAAACCAGAAATTCATGGCACTTTGGGGTCCACTCTGCCAAAATCAGTGAGGTCTCTCCTGGCAAGAGGAGCTGCTGTCAAACCTGGCCTTGAGCTCTCCTGCCAACAACATCTTCACCCCCTTCCCTGCCTATAAGCCCACGTGCAGTCATTTCCCATCGCAATGCCGATGCATTTGCATCTGGTTCCACATCTCGGCGTCCAGCTCCCAGTTCCTCTCGTCAGCGAGCCTCGGCTCGTTTGCAAGAGGAATTGCTGGCGAGGGGAACTCAATGCCATGGCTGGGCTGCAACTCCAGGGTTCCTTGCGAGCGGACCCGCATCTGCATTAATTTAGGCAGCTTAATGTGGGGAGCTCATCAGCTTGATTTCCCCCGTGGCTCTGGGAGTCAGCTGGGGCGCCGGGGCCTCCCATTAGCGGCCCAACCCCGGTGCCAGATGGTGGGTGATGGCTTGTGGAGGCTCTGGAGCTGACGTGCCCCATTGTGCAAGAACACAAAAGCGAGCTGGGCTGGGTGTTTTTTCTTCCCCCCCACCCCGCCTTTCCTTTCTGCTTTTCCTTCGGCACTGTCACCCTCACAGCTAATTCCTGGAGCTCTGTTTATTTATTTACTTCACTTCTCACTGGGGAGGGCTGTGAAGTGCCTGCTGCCTTCTCCCATGTGGGTATCAGGTGGATTTTGCTGTTTCCCATTTTTTCATCCCCACCTGACTGTGCCCGTGGGGTGCTCAGCGGCACCCACATGAAGTTGTCTCTCGCTGGAGGGCGTTCTGGGCAATCTGGTCTGGTGAACGATGGCCCTGCTTGATGTAGGGGGGTTGGGCTAGATGACCTATGGGAGGTCCCTTCCAACCCAGCACATTCTGTGGTTCTATGATTTATGACTCTACCATTGCTTCCTTCCTCCATGTGACCACCCTCCACATCCTTGTCTTTGTCACTCATGGCTATCCATGTGCTTCAAGGTGATGTTGTGCTTAGGGGCCTGTGGGGTCCGTGGGGAGGAGAAGACTTGCTGGGGGAACTTCTGGGCAGAGCAGCCACTTGTTGTGGATGTGGTGTGAAATGTGGGAATGACTGTCTGGAGAGACCCTGACTCATGGAGCCCAGCCCATGGTGGATCTCACAGGCCCCTGTGGCTCATGGAGTCCAGTCCATGGAGTGTCACACATGTCCACACACTGACAAGCAACACTGGGGTACACCCCCGAGTCCCCCCATCGGAGCAGAGGGACACGGGAGTTTCCGCCCGCTGGCTCCCACACAGAAACACAACCCCCATGTCCCTCCTCCAAGCTCCCAGTGAGAAATGGGTGCAAACATCACCCTACGCATCCCCAGCAGCGGGACCGACGTGTCGCAGCTCTGAACTTTCTCTTTGAGGTGCTAATAGTCTGGCCAGCAGCCAGCGGTGGTGGCTGTGAGCGGAAAGGGGGACTTCCAGAGAGAAGCTATTTTCAGCCAACGGGGCTTCTCGCCACGAAATAAATAGGAACAAAAAAAAAGGTAAAAAAGGACGAGCTGTACGTCTGCGGTCACGTGTCCTGCTTTCGTGGATTTGGCCTATTTTCTGAGAATGGCTGTAATTCAGCTTGAATTTCCCCTGGATGGCTGCCAGCTAAATGGGAAGCCGCTGCGATTGCCAGGGAGTGAACAGGAGGTTATAGATGTAAGTCAGCCGCGGCCGCGGGATGACAGCTAGCGGCGGAGCCGCTGCCAGGAGGAGAAGCAGGCCTTGGAGGACGCCCGATTTTCTCACTATCGTGGCACTTCAGTCCTTTCTACATCTCTGATCCCATCATCTTAGTCATGTCTAGAAATGTCTGAGGGGTGCGGGTCAAGAGTCTCTTTTCGGTGGTGCCCAGTAATAGGACAAGGAATAATGGGGATAAGCTGGAACATGGCAAGTTCTACCTTGATTTGAGGAGAGGCTTCTTTACAGAGAGAGCAGAGTAGGCTGCCCAGAGAGGTTGTAGAGTCTCCTGCTCTGGAGTCATTCAGAACCTGCCAGGATGTTCCTGTGCAGCTTGTCCTGAGGGATCCTGCTCTAGCAGAGGTGTTGGAGTAGATGGTCTCTAGAGGTCTGTGATCACCTTCAGTCCGGACGGGGCGGCATCATGACACAGAGTCTGCGCGAGACCAAGGGTGGGAGCAGAGGAGCACTGAGCAGTTTGGAGAATCACCTGCGTTTAGTGAAACTCAGAGTTAAGGTGAACAGAAAGGAGCTTTGGAGCTGTCCTTCGACTCGCTTTGTGTCTGCGCTCAGGTCTGTCTCCTCTTCTCTCCTCCCCGTGTGCACAAGGGAGGTTGAGGTTTCCCTTGCACTGATGTGCAGCGGCTCCACAGTGTCAGGCGGTGGAAATCCAGCCCCTCGTGATTGTTTTTCTATTTGAATAACTTCTTTAGTCCTCACATGCGCTGCGGCCACCTCTGCTTCGTTCCTTAATAAAGAAGGGGGCAGTTTGTCATGCTCGGCACAGAGTATGGCCCTGCTGAAAGACAGGCTGTTCTGGAGGATTTAAAGTTAATTTCCCTCAGACAGAGAGGCCGTTGTTCGCGTTTCTCTCTCTCGAAGGCAGGGCAGACGCCTTTCTCCTGTGCTCTGCCTGCCTTTGGTCTACTGAGAGCCTTAACCTCGTGTCTTTGGACAGATCTTCCCCCTGTCTGGACCCCATGGCTCTGGCTGGTTTGCAGGTCTGTGATGTTTTAGGGAGGGAAACCCTAGCCTCTCTCTCTGTGCTGTGCTTGGCTTTTTGCAGAGTGGAGAGAGCTCCATTTGCTGGGGACTTGGTCATCCATCCACCCATCCACGCCTAGGGGATAGTGGCTGGGAAGCTGCTTGACAGAATGAGACCTGGGGGTATTAGCTGGTCATCAGCTAGATACGAGCCAGCAGGGTGCTCAGGTGGCCAAGAAGGCCAATGCCATCCTGGTTTCTATCAGGTATAGTGTGGCCAGCAAGAGTACGAGAGGGTTGATCTCCCTGTACTCAGCACTGGTGAGACCACATCTCAGGTGCTGGGTTCAGTTTTAGACACCTCAATATAAAACAGACATTGGGGGACTGGGAAGAGTCCAAAGGAGGCAACAAGGTTGGTGAAGGGTCTGGAGAGCAAACCTTGTGAGAAGCAGGTGAGGGAGCTGGGACTGGTTTGTCTGAAGAAGGGGATACTGAGGGAGACCTTATTGCTGTCTGCAGCTACCTGGAAGGAGGTTGTAGAGAGGTGGAGGTTGGTCTCTTCTCACCAGTAACAAGTGATAGGACAAGAGGAAATGGCCTCAAGCTGCACCAGGGGAAGTTTAGGTTGGACATGAGATAAAACTTCTCCATGGAACAGGCTGCCCAGGGAGGCGGTTGAATTGCCATCCCCGGCTGTGTTTCGCAGTTGGGGAGATCTGGAGCTTGGGGGCAGGGTGTAGCGGTGGGTTGGGACAGTTGGGTTCATGGTTGGACTCAGTGAGCTTGAGGGTCTTTTCCAACCTAAACGATCCTCTGATTCTATCCCAGCCCTGCAGGAGCAGTGTGACAGCCGTGGCTCAGCATCACTGAGCACTTGCCGAGCTCCCTTGCTCGGGGAAAGCTCCCACTGCGGCAGGGCTGACCCCGCTTGCAGCGAAAGGAAAATGAAGAGGGAATTACCAGCACTTGGTGCTGTTTGCTGTAAGGCTGAGAAAAATGGCACCTTGCCCGAGCCTCCTATAAATCACAGGTTCCATTCGGAAAGGAGTTTTCTGTGGTAATTAATGAGCCGGTATAAAGACATTAAGTGGGGACTGTGTGGTGATAGAAAGGCTTGTCATTCACCGAGCCATCTTCCCCCGTGTGAATAACCGCCGGGGAACAAAGGCCAAACTCCTTATAGACTCGAGTGCACTATCTCTGATAGCTGGGAACGGAGTCGTCCTCCGCACGCAACAAAGGCGCTTGGAAATGCATTAGTAAACTCATCACAGGAGGGCTGGTAAAAACAGATGCTGGCAATTTCAAGCTGGTCCTGGGCTGGTTGCTAGCAGAGGAATGAGGGCCGGCAACTGAAAGAATTAGAAACTGCAGCTCGTTTCAAATTCATCAGCTTGCAAATCAGGACAGATCCCTCGGTCACAGAGGAGACCGATGGCGGTTCGTGATGAACAGCTTCCCGTCCCTTCACCTTCCTGGGTTCCACTGCAGATGCCAAACTGAAGGGAGAGCCCGTCGGTGAGCACAGAGCACCGGGGATGTGTGCTGGCATCCCAGTGTGGTGCAGGGCATCCCAGTGGGGCAGAGTAGCACCTCATGCATCACAGAGCTGATGGAGAGGCAGAGTTGGCTCATCGGCGCTCGGTATCGGAAGCAGTTGGCTGTGAACAGAGTGGTCCAGGGCCAAAAACAGCTGGGTGGGAGCTTCCTCTTGTGCTGTCTCCATCAATATTTGGGAGAGGGATGGAAAACAGTGGCGCTGTGCGACGAATCAACGTGGTAACTATGTAATTTGTCTTAATTGCGTGTGTTGGAGCGCGGGAGGAGCACGAGGAGCTCCGGATGGGGATCTGGCAGGAGAGATCTGCCTGCTGGCAGCAGGCTGCACGCTTGGCTTTGCCCGTGCCGAGGCAGCCAGTCCCGGAGGCTTGCGGGACAGCTTGGCCTTATTTCCTCATTACTAAAGGGATCTGTAGGGGCGCTTGAGTCGGATAAATAATGAGTGTTTTGCAGAAAGCAAAACAGAGAAGGACCTGGGACCTTCAGGACCTGGGAGGACCTGAAGAAGCCTTTGGCCAAAGCAGGGTGAGCTGTGCGTGCAGCAGGAACGAACAAGCTGGAGGAGGGAGCTCTGCTTTGGGGTGCAGTTGCCCTGTGTGATGCTGGACTGTCCCAAGAAGTCACCCTGCAGCAACACAAGAGCCCGTCATGGTGACTTATACCGCTGGGCAGGTGTCACAGCGTTGCCCGGCCAGTGTCACCCTCAGTGCTGGAGCACTGCAGTGGTGACGGATCACCTCCTCCTGCACCGTGGCATCGCTCGCCCCATGTGCAGCCCACCCAAGCAAATCAAGAGTTGTTTATGATGTTTAATATTCCCCCTTCCCTCCAGCAGCAGGACCGCAGGTTTGGCTTCGCAAATGGTCGCCTCAGGATACACTAAACGCTGTCAGGAGCTGGAGAGCAATTTCGCCTTGAAAAATTACTGCAATAGCACTTGGTTATAAAGGTCTCTCCCAGCCATGCCTCCCTCTCAGGCAGAAACTTCTTCTCTCCCCAAATCCAATCTGGAGGCGTTAAAGGGGCTGTTTATTAGTCGATTCCCCTGCAAAACAAGAGGATGCTGGAAGACGTGTAACCCCGCTGTGCTGCTTGGGGTCGCAGGGATGAGATGGGATGCTGCTGCGTGCCCTAAAGACGTAAGGAAGTGGAAAATTGGATCCTTGGGATTCCCAAGGCGATCTTCCAAAGGGATTTGTGAGGAGCACGGTTGCCTCACATGTAGACTGTGCCATTGGTGCTCAAGGATTGGTGTTGGGACCCAGGGTGTCGCTTTGTGCCTCCCGTGCCGATCTCTGTAAGATGACTGATGCCTTTCTAGGAAAGGTTTGAGGATGCTCAGACAGCAATGGCTGCTCTCTGAGCTTCAGAGAGCAGGTTTGTGCTGATGAACTGGGACTTGCTGCTCCTTATTTCCAGGCTGGGATGATTCCTGCCTGCAGGAGGTCTTGGCTCTGAGCTGGCAGCATTTGAGCAAGAGGCTCATTGCCCTAGGGGGTTTCCTCTGACCTCAGCAGCTCCCCTCGCGCTCTCTGTCCTCCCAAATCAAGCTGGAGTGTCAGAGGGTGGGGATGCTCCCTGGCAGTGCTGTACTGGGACGTTGTGGGCACAGCCCCTCCAGAGGAACAGCACTTTGTAAGCTGTAGTGAAATCGTCAGCATAAGCCAGTAAAGACAGCCCTCAGGGTCTGTGGCCCCTCTGTATTTCCCTGTGTGGTGCAGAGGCTGCAATTACCCAGACAAAAGTCTTTCCCGCTCAAGGGAGAGTAGTTCTGCATCAACAGCTGATGGTGTGGTAGTTATTTTTCTGATAAGTGAGCTATAATCAATACCATAAATATACTAAATGGTCTCCAGCACTGGGAGCCGGGCTTGGAGCAACATCTGACTGCGCAGGAGGGGCTGCACGGCTGTGCTGGTGGCAGGAACCGTGTTCAGGGGAGCCTCAGGAAGAGGAGTGGAGCTGCAGTGCAGGCTCCAGGTGCCACCAGAAAGTCCTTGCAGGAACCTTTGCAGGGACAACCCATCCGCCTCTTCCTAGCCTTGATCCTTTGCTCATGTGCAGGGCAGGTAGAGCAGCGAGAGACCCCTGAGCACACCCCCCCTGCCCCCTGCTCTGCACACAGCAGAGCGGTGTTCATTGCTTTCACAGGTTATTTATCATCCCCGCACAGAAGCAGCCCCCCGTAGGGCTCTCTGCTGTTTCCCGGTTACTTCTCAAAGGTCCAAAGCAAACAGTACATCGTGGGTCAGCAGAGGCTGCCCGGTGCTGCAGCTCGGTGCGGTGCGGTGGTGAGGGGACCTGACGTTCGCTTCACGTCTTCTGCTGCAGTCCCAGACCCTCACTCAGCAGTTTGCATCCTGGTGAAGTTGAATCATGAAGGGATAGATGGGCTTTTTCCTCCTTTTCTCATAGAATATCTGCTGCCTGTTCCCTGCCCTGGGCGGCTGCAGTGTCCCGCTGCGAGGCGTTGTCTTGGTCGTCTCCCTTTGATCCCCGTTCCAGGCGCTTAGGACAGGGAAGAAAAGAAACAGGCCAGGTGCAGACTCTGTCCCTCCACTGGAGAAGCCCGTTTGACAGAGCATCTTCTCAGCCTTGTTTGAGTCGCTTCACTCAGCTTTGATGGAGCAGGGCAACAACGGAGAGGATGGGAAGCCTGGACCATCCTCTAACCCTTCTCCCAGCTCCAGGAGGGGGAAACATCAGCCCAAGCAAAGAGGGAGAAGCAGTTGTTTGCAAATAAGAAGCGAGCCGGTCTGACCCTCATTTTTCTTCTACATCTGTCCAGCACAGGGCAAAACGGGGCTTCCTCCTTCTCCTCTCACCATGAGCGACATCCTCCAAACCATCTTCCTTGCTTCCAACTCTCCTGTGTCCTGCAGCCCATTTTCTTTTGAGCTGTGAGGCTCAGCGTGGACAATAGAGGTTGGAGACGTTCACCCCTACGATTAGCGGGCAGGGGCAGAGAGGATTCTTTTCCCTGGGTGCTGGGAGCAGCAGCCCGGCCGCTCTTTAATATCTTCCCTCCCTTTCCAACGCGGCGAGAGAAGGGCGATTTTTCTTCCCTTTAGATGCGAGCGAAGGGCCCCGCTCCCGCGACTCCTGGAGAATTAAATAGATAAATGGGCGGCGCTGGCGTTCACGCTTCACTATGCACAAAGCCCCTCGCATTCAAAATTGGGCTCATGGCAGTTCAGCACCGAGCCCGCACAATGGCAGCATTAGACACGCCGGGCCGGCTCGCAGCCGCCGAGGCTGCTCTGCAGCTGGAGTGGCCACCGGGCTGTCGTGACGTGGCTTCGGGGTGGGTTGTTTTGGTGGGGTTTTTCTGATCTTTATAAAAATGCATCTTTAAAAAAAAAAAAGTAGAGAAAGGAAATGTGGTGTCTTTGAGCTCGAAGACTCAGGAGAGCGAGGAAGAGAGGAGAGGAGACGGTGGGATTTGTGGTCTCCGCACGCCCCCCATCTTCTGTGCCGGCCCCCATCTTCTGCGCCAGCTCGTTCTGGTAGGGAAATCCTCCATTTCCAGCTCCCTGAGAGGAGCAAATATGAGACCTGTGGCTGCTAATCCTTCGCTCCATGTCTTCCCTGAGAGTAGTCCCTGTTAGGTTGCTCACTGAATGAAGTTCCCTAAACCAGGAGGGAATGGAGGAGGATGTAATCCCTCTGCTTTGGGGCAGGAAACTCACGGAATTATTGAGGCTGGAAAAGCCCTCTGCGATTGGACTGGCTGATCTTCCAAGGTCCCTTCCAGTCCCTGCTGTTCTGTGATTCTGTGATTAACCCCGTGCCTGTGCTGGAGTAGATCTGAATTTCTCAGGCTGGTGGCACGGATGTGGAGAATGTCTTTACTTGTGGACTATCATTTATGGACTGTCTGGTGTCAAGCTTCTCTCCACGGTCCTTTGTGCCAGAGCCAACCTGGGTATCTGACAAGACACCTGAAAGGGGCCTATAAGGTGGTTGGGGAAGAACTAATCAATAGGACAGGGAACGAAAGGACTAGGGCTCATGGATTGAAGTTGGAAAAGGCTAGAATAAGGTTAGGCATGAGGAAAAAGCTCTTTAATCTGAGGGTGGTGGATCACTGGAACAGGTTGCTTGAGAGGTGGTGGAATCCCCATCCCTGGACCCCGTTGAGGTCAGGCTGGATGGGGCTCTGGACAATCTGGCCTGGTGAGTGATGGCCCTGCTTGGTGTAGGGGGCATTGGACTAGATGCTCTTTGGAGGTCCCTTCCAACCCAACGCGTTCTTTGATTCTGTGATCTTTCTCCCCATAAAATCCAAAAGCAATGGGATTACAGAACTAGCTGGATTTCCCAGCACCAGGCTTGGCACTGAACCTTCCAAGGCTTCTTCCTGCCCTCGTGCCTGCAGTTGATAATAACGTTTGCATTCTAATGATCCTAAGAGGCCTGGGATTTGGTGTGACACATCGAGTTAATGTTTTCTTTTTCTATATCAAATCTGGGTCAATCTCAGGCTTAGCACTAATGCTGTCCCGAGCAGAAAAAGGATTGGCCGCTAATGGTTTCAATTTAGTTTGTCGTGGAGTGAAGAGAATTTCACTCAATACCTATTTTCATTTTTATTCTGTTGGCTTTTCCATGGGGCCTCTTAGGATGGAGAGAGTGTTTGCGCTTCGATTAGAGGAGACCCGGCAAAGTCGGTCACCAGAACAAATCCTCTGTGACTGTGGATGAGAGTCACTCTCACCTGTGCTGTGTCTGTAGGATGTGTCTTCAGGGACTGCATCACAGAACTGTTTAGGCTGTAAAAGACCTTCAAGGTCATCAGAACATAGAGTCATAGAATGTGTTGGGTTGGAAGGGACTTCCAAAGGTCATCTAGTCCAACCGCCCCTGCAGTGAGCAGGGACATCTCTAACTAGCACAGATTGCGCAGAGCCCCATCCATCCTGACCTTGCATGGCTCCAGGGATGGGGTCTCTACCACCTCTCTAGGCAGCCTGTTCTGGTGATCCACCACCCTCAGAATGAAGAGCTTTTTCATCAAGTCCAACTCTGCCATCATGGTGAGGGTTGGGTGATGGGAGTTCCTGATCGTGGGGAGTTTCTTTAGGAAAGAGTCTCATCCTAGTTGCGGTTCTTCATCATACAGCACAGAGGAAGGAGCAATGAAGAGTCACTCCTCTCGGTCATGCATCACTGTAGGCTGTAGACACCTCAGCCTCAATCTAGCTTTGGCCAGTGTCTTTGGGAGGGCTGCTAGGAGCGCTCCTCATCTGCTGGGAAGGCATTAGGTTTGGTCTTTGCCTGGTCTGTGTACCATGGCCAAAATCCAAGTGTGATGACAGCAGATGCTCTGAGAAGCTCTGGTCTGGAGCATCAATATAGAGCAATGGGTGTATGCGTGTGTGATTTTATGGCTTCCTAACTACCCTACGCTCACCGTACGTGTGAATCATCCTGGCTGGAAAGGACCTCCAGGACCAGCATGTCCAGCCCTCAGCCCAACAGCTCCCTGACCCCTAGACCATGGCCTCAGGTGCCCTAGCTGCTCTGTTTTTAAGCACCTCCAGGGATGGTGACTCCACCACCTCCCTGGGCAGCCTGTTCCAGTGCCCAACCACTCTCTCAGGAGAGGACTTCTTCCTAAGATCCAAACTGATGCAACTGGAGGCCATTTCCCCTTGTTCTATCATAAGGAATTTGGGAGAAGAGACCAGCACCAGCCTCACTCCCACCTCCTTTTAAGTAGCTGTAGAGAGCAAGAAGGTCTCCTCTCAGCCTCTTCTTCTCTAGACTGAATAACCCCAGCTCCCTCAGCTGCCGTTTTCCAGATCTCTCACCGGGGCAGCTCTCAGCCCATCTGAGGACAGTAAAAGGGGTCTGGGCCAGCCCCAGTCCCTCCGTTGGCACGTGGACGCTGCACTGCTGGCTGGTGGAAACCCCGGGCAGATGGATTAGAGGGTGTTTGCCTCTTAGGAGCTCACGGGTGAATACTGCAATTGCATCTATTTATTTTTAAAATTATGGTGGCCATTAGCATAGAAATGAGCTGCAGCTCCCTGGCTGCTGGCCAACCCCACACGGTCTTCTTCGCGGCGGCTAAAACAACAGCGCCCGGCTCCTAACGGGGGTCCTGGTGTTTGCTGCTAGAAGCCAAGTGGCCAACAGGAGCAAAGACTCTGCGGTGTGTTTGTTGCAGTCGGTTGTGTGAGACCTTCTCACACAGCCCCTCCAAGCAACGCCCCATCAAGAAGTCGTGCTTTCACCCCTCTCCTCTCTCCCCTCGGGGATGTATTTCCAGGCTGAAAACAGCATCCCGGCTAATCGCTCGCGTCCAGGTTGTGCTACAGCAGATACTAGAGGAGCTTTTGTCTCCCCAGCTGTAAATAAACTCGTAAACCTGCTTTAAAATAGCCTTTTGTAGCTGGGTGCATGAATTTTTAACGCTGCTTCTGCAAACCAGCTGGTCTTGGCAAAGGGTCACAGTGTTTCCTGGGCATTTAACATAAAACTGTGCTTCAAAGCCACATTATAGGGTCGTTGAAGAGTAATGTTTTACTTAACATCCTCATAACTGAATTATTTATAACTTCCCATGTTTTATTCATGATAAATATTAATACTGGTGTCTTTAAGAGTAGAGGTTATTGCTGCAGTTTTACCTATAAGAGGTGATATTATTGAAATAAAGGAACGACGATGAATTCTGGAGCCAGCAGAGCGAAGTCTGTGCCGGGGCCGTGCTCATTCACACCTCCCGCTTCTTATCAGCTCTGTCAGCCACTGCAGAACCTCCGCGCGTGAGCATCTGTACATTTGAAAGGAATTATCCTGCAGGCATCTGAATCTGCTCTTTTCCCTCCGCTCTTCTTTCCTTTTTCTTTATGAACTGGCCTCATGTCATTCTCATTAATTCTTGAATTCATTTCTTGGTCAGAATGGGATGGGATAGGGTGGGGTGGAATAGAAGAGAGTAGGGTAGACTAGAGTAGAGCAGAATAAAAGAGAGTAGGAATGGGATGGGATAGGATAGGGTAGGATGGATAGAAGTAGAATAAGGTAGGTTAGGGTGGGGTAGAGATCAGAGTAGGCAGAGAGTGGGATAAAGAGGAGCGTAGGATAGACTAGAGTAGAATAGAAGAGAATAGGAATGGGATGGGATAGGATAGGGTAGGATGGGATAGAAGTAGAATAAGGTAGGTTAGGGTGGGGTAGAGATCAGAGTAGGTAGAGAGTAGGATAAAGAGGAGCATAGGATAGACTAGAGCGGAGTAAAATAAAAGTGAGTAGGAATGGGATGGGATAGGGTAGGATGGGATGGGATAGAAGTAGAATAAGGTAGGTTAGGGTAGGGTAGAGATCAGAGTAGGTAGAGAGTAGGATAAAGAGGAGCGTAGGATAGACTACAGTAGAGTAGAAGAGAAGAGAATAGGGATGGGATAGGATAGGGTAGGTTAGGGTAGAGATCAGAGTAGGTAGAGAGTAGGATAGACTAGAGCAGAGTAGAATAAAAGAGAACAGGGATGGGATGGGATAGAAGTAGAATAGGGTAGGTTAGGGTAGAATAAAGGTCAGAGTAGGTAGAATAGGACAGAATAGAATAGATTAGACTAGAAGAGAATAGGAATGGGATGAGATAGGATAGATAGTAGAGTAGGTAGAGAGTAGGGTAGAGAATGGAGTAGGGTAGAATAAGAATAGAGTAGGATAGGATAGGATAGGAATAGGATATACAATCCTTTGACTTATGCTGGTGAGTTCCCACTTCGCTGGAGCATTGCACGGCCACCTGCCAGTCCTGCTGCCGTCGATGCATCCCGACGTGGGGCTGGCTGCTGTCCGCGAGGCTGCAAAACCTCCCCAACCCCACGGGCGTGTGGGACCGGGGCTGCGCTCCGTGTTACTCGATCAGCTTAACAAATCTGCAGTCAGCGGGTTGCGAGTGGTGGTTGCGGGAGCAGCGCGGGTTAATGCAACACATATTTAATGTATGATCACTAATGGCCATCTCCCATCTGCCTGCGCCCAACTGGAGTTTGCAGATGAATGATTAAGCTGCCCTGACACAGACGCAGCTTGTTCCTTCGTGGAGGTACATTCATTACACTTGACGCGTGTGAGAGGGGACGAGGCTTTCTGGCTGGGGAGGGGGGCGTTAGCGGGATCGGGGGCGGCGGAGCAGGGGGCTCTCTCCGAGTCTGTTTTGTATGATAATGCGACAGACCTTCCCGCGGATGTGGCTCTATAAATGAATCATGAGCTAAATAACCACCGGGATGTTTATTAGCTTCGAATATGTTTATTGCAGAGTCAACAGGCAGCACCTTCCAATTAATTAATAGCAATAATTAGCGGATTATTTATGTAGCTCTAACAGCGTGCCAGAGTCTTTCTGCACAATGGGTACAGCTGTGGCTGTGCCCAAACGGGCTGGGCTCTGCTCAGCCTGCCTTCGGCTTTGCCAATTGCTCTCGGGTGGTCCCAGCCCCAAAAGCCTCCGTTTGCAGAGCTGTAGGCAGCTGCTCTTGCTGTTGGGGGAAGCCTGTTGCTGCACGGCGCTGGGGATGCAGCTCTTCCTTCCGCGGTGCTGGAAGGTAGAGCGTGCCACAAGCTGGAGCACCTGCAAGATGGAGGTGGAAATGAAGGGCTGGAAGTTTTTACTCTTGCGTTACGGTCCCACGCAGTGAGGGTGTTTCTGGGTCAGTTGAAGCTGTTGGCGGTGGGACTCTCTTCACACATGTATATTTTTGTCTCTTTGTCTTTCAGCAATGTCTGACTTCCACATCCACCCCCAGAACGCAGTGGTGGAGGAAGGGGGTGTAGCCAGATTCCAGTGCCAGATCCACGGTTTGCCTGAGCCGGTCATCATCTGGCAGAAGAACCGCATGCCAGTCAACACGGACAACGAGAGGTAGGACGTGTCCCAGCCACGTACTGCTGTCCTTTCTCAACTGAAAAAAGGTGGCCACACTCACTGTTGCTCTCACAGTTGTGCTAGGACACAGCGAAGCTGACCTCAGGGTCCTGGCCTGTGTTTCTGCCATGGAAGGCTCTTTTGGTTAATGCTGGGGTTGTCTGGGCTTCACTGTGTGGAAATACTGTCTCTCCCAAGACAGCTACATAAACCCTGATCGGTAAGAGGGAGAAGGGGCTAGCACTGGCCTTCTTCGAGATCTTTCCTCCTCCAGGTTGACTTGGGATGTCAAAGCTACCCTGGCTCTGCTAGGATTGCTGGGTGGGCTCTTCATGCTGCATTGTCATCCATCATCCCTCCCTGGCTCCGTTCTGTGTGGCTCTTTCCAAGCCAGATCCATGACTTAGGGTCTTCCATGTGGATCCCAAACTCTTGTAAGTGCCGAGTTACACCATGGCCCCTAGACTTCCCTTCCCAAGGTGGACTCCCTTGTGTGTGGTGGCAGGGAAGATCATCTACAGAGCATATCCTGCAGTTCCCTGAGCTGTTATTTCCCATGCAATCCTCCTAAAGAGAAACCCCAGCTGCCCCCCTTTCCCCAGCCCAGACCTGGGGCGGCACGTCCTCGCTTCCTGCGTTTGACAGGCTGCTCCCTCCACGTCGGAAACATCCCTCATCACGGTTTGATCCTCCCGAGCGGTGATGGGGCCCAGCAGAGGACAGGTGGCAGGAAACGTGTGCTCAGCGCCGGCAGCCTCTGGCGCTCCCAGCTGCAGCCCAGGAGCCGCAGAGCCGACGGTGGGAGACAATCGGTCGCAGCACACCTCGACGGCAAACTGACGGCCGTGCGCTGGGAACGGGCGAGACCAGGAAGCTGTAGACATTTTCCTGAAAGCCTCTATTCTTAAAAATGTCAGTTCTGCAGCAGAATGTGGTTGGGTTCTTTGGAGGCAGGAGAAAACATGAGTACTGGAACAATGCGTGACCTTTTCAGCGAACAGTGAACTTACAGTAGAAGGACCCAAGAGGCCCAACCCTGCTGTGGAAAAATGCAACTGTCAGGTTTTGTTTTCTCTTGCGTTTTTCATCCGAGGTTTTTTTGAGCCCAGCACAGGGTTTGATTTGTTAAACCTAATCTCCTCTGAAGGCTCCTCACTCACACGAGTACTAAACTAGCAGTGTGGTAGAGCAGTAGAGGTAGAAGGTGCAGGACTGGGCTTGATGCCTTGTGTACATCCTGATGAGGTGCTGCAGGACAGATGAAGACCTTCATGCACTGTTGCCCCTTTCCAGTTGAGCCCAGGATCACAGTGGTGGAGATGGTCAGAGGTGTGGCAAGGATGTGGGAGTGACCAGGACTTCTCTTCTACAAGGCTGAGGAGCCCCAGGACTGATGAGCCCCAAGGCTGAAGAGACCCAAGGCTGAAGAGCTCCAAGAATGCAGACCCAAGGTCTTCCTTTGACCCAGAGACCCCCAGGCTACTCTCATCCCCGCTGCTTCTGCACCAGCAGCTTGCCCAAGCCCTGGAGAACACAAGCTGGGAGCGTTCTCCTCTGCATTCAGCATCTGATTTTGAGCAGATTTGGCTTTTGCTATGAATCAAGTTCCCAGTGGAGGTTTTTATTGTCGGCTCAGTAGATTAATCTCTGCCAGCAGCAGGCCTGGGTGCTGAGGATGGCTCCTCTGCCTGGATTGGATTCCTGCATTCATCACGCTCGGCGCATTTCCGCATGTGAGCCGTGTGTAAATTTGTATGCCGAGCCGCGCACTCGCAGGCTTTGAAGGCAGAGTAATGACTTTGGAATCGAATCTTCTAACGCTGTGGGCAGACTGTTAGCCAAAACCCGAAGGCTTCTCGTGGTCTAACTCATCCAAAACAACGGGCGTTTGAAAGTCCCGCAGAGATCGCAATCAACCGGGGGCCGCGCGCGAGCGATTGCCGTCACGCCGCCGCTGCCGCCAGCGAGCGGCACGCTCAGAACCCGGCGTGGAGAGCGGGTTGTAGGCACTTCACCGTGTGCTGATACAGGAAAAGATACTCTTCATCTTCCAGACGGAAACGGATTATTAACTCATCACAGTGTAATGACTTGCTAGCAGCCAATTGAACACGCAGTTGCTGAGCAACCCGCGATGTCTGCACACAAATATGCGCCTGCCAGGCTGGAGCTGAGCGTCCCTGTGTTTTAAACACACGCAGTATTTGTTGATATTGACGCTCGCCCACTCAGGGTCTATTTCAGA